>JAQBSW010000683.1:47500-177469 GCA_029291075.1 Eudiplozoon nipponicum
TTTACTGGAGTAACAGGTGTTCGGAAATAGTTGTAATTCTCAATTTCGGTGAACAGTAGCATAAATTGATATTCATCATGTTGGTAACATATACTGACTCGGCAAGCCATACTTTTAGTACCATGTACCTAATTGTTACTATAATGTTGGTATCGGATACTGACACAATACCCACAGTTGTAGTATCCTTTATGGACTCTGTATATATATTATATAGAGTGAGATAGCGTGGAGTCGCATTTTCGAGACTTTATATGATGTTAGCTTCACGACTGCAGGTTTACCCATTCGTCTAGGAGATTGTACCGTTCTATTATTCCATATTCCTCAGCCAAATATATAGTGGTTAAAGGGTGTAATACTGACTCTTACTGATGAGTCGCCAGTAAGCACGAAACGAATGTGCATACGATTATACTTTCAGTTCAAGCTGTCTGTGGTTTATCCTTCTGGTCACAACTGAACTAATTTGTTACAAGGTTCGCAACACCTAATACATACTTGCCTATATATTAGTTCTCCGCAACAAACAGTATTTAACAGTTTGTGCCATAGATTACGGTTTTTTCTCATATTTTGAAAAAGGGTGAAATTGTTAAATATAAATTTATTAAAGCAACGTGCTTACACCTACTCCACGAAAAGACAATTAATGCAAATATATCTTATTCGTGTATATATATATATATATATATATATATATATATATATATATATATATATATATATATATTTATAATGTCCATACCTTTTAATGTTACACAGTATATCTTATAATTAGGAAGAAAGAACACATTAATAACAAAGTGGATAAAGGCCATTTATTTCGTGAATACTAATCATCTCTTATACAATCATACATATTTATACATTTTGGGTTTTCAATTGATTATACTAGTGGTAACAAATCTGACTCGTTTTTACTTCTGTTTCTTGTTTTGGCTAGTTGGTAAGTGTGTATGCGTTTGTGTTTGTGTGTATGCGTGTTTACATGTAAAGGTCATTCTCTCCGTTGTCTTATCCAGTGGTATGTTTGTAAATAAGGATGAGACGTCAAGCGAGACCATTTTATTCTGTAGGATGTTCTTCCCCTTCAATTCATTTGCTAGTTCGAAGGAGTCCTTGATAGTGTTTGCGTTTATGATGCTCCGTATTGGTTCAAGTAGTTTGCAGAGAAACTTGGCTGGTTTATGTTGTGGAGCGTTGATCATTGACATAATGGGCCGCATCGAGGGAGCTCCTGAGGCTGTCACGGCTTTATGAGTTTTTGGTTTGCCGTACAATCTTGCGGTGTTTGTTCCGACGGGTTTTGCCTTTTGGGTGTCTTCTGTGAGTTTTGATCTAATATCGGAGTCAGCCATCGATGTTAAAACGTGTTTTTCCATCTTTTTCAAAATTGCATTAATTCTTGATTCGATGTTTGTTGAATCATCTTTCTGTTTGATGCCATGCTTAAATTTAGATAGATCATTTATTATATCATTCATGGCCTTCATGTAAGCGTCGGCTTCAAGTATAACAATTCCTGATCCTTTGTCGGGTGTGGCAAGTCGTATGGATTTGTCTGATTGGAGTTTTCTGAGTTCGTCTATGTGCTGTTTTGTGATGATTTGGCTGCCTTTGAATTCCTTCTTGTATTGTTCTAGTGCGCTTACTATCTCAGCTTTCAGTCCTTGTCCATTGAATGCATGTGGGGCGGTGTCTTTCGTTAAGTCATTGTAGAAATTTTCCGTTCCAGCCTGAATGTCAATAATGTCACGTTCACTTAGGTTTTTCTTGACTACGCAGAATTTTGCTCCTAAGGAGAGTAATTCTTTCTGGTGTTTTGACAAGATCACTTTTGAATAATTGTGAATAAAAGCGTCTGGGTTCGTAGGAAATTTTGATTGCGTAGGAAATTTGTCCAGGTCTCTCGTGAGGTCCTTGGTTTCTTTGTCCGCTGTTATTTTCATCAGTGTTTCTATCTTCTTTGTGAAAGCGGTGTATTCGCCGTCGTTCAGTCTTGCAATTTGACAACCCAGTGATTGAATGATGCTCTCAGCATCTTGCAGTTTTGATTGGTTGTCCTCGATACCATTGAGCAATAAGCGACTTATAAGTTTATTCGTCGGTTTTTGGTTATTTCTTCTGCACTGCTTGAGGAATCGTTTTGGCACAACATCTGATTCTAAACACGATTTGAAGAACTTAATTCTTTCTAGAAGTTTGGCACACGTACAGTTGGCTGCAATATAAGTGTTTAGTTCCTTACGGGTAAAAGGCTGACTCCGCTCTTTGATAATCTTTATGATGTCCATTCCTTTTTAATTTAACAGTATTCTTATAATTAGGAAAACACAAATAACAAAGTGGATAAAGGCCATTTATTTCGTGAATACTAATCATCTCTTATACAATCATACATATTTATACATTTTGGGTTTTCAATTGATTATGCTAGTGGTAACAAATCTGACTCGTTTTTACTGCTGTTTCTTGTTTTGACTAGTTGGTGAGTGTGTATGCGTTTGTGTTTGTGTGTATGCGTGTTTGCATGTAAAGGTCATTCTCGCAGTATTGCGAAATGATGTCTGAGATCTTGTCATTATTGTTTTGATAGCTTGAGAATTAACCATTTGTGCGCATTGTTCACTGTTACATATACAAGTGCTATTTTTCCCAGTATAGTTGATCGTTTCACCTCGTTGCGCAAAGTTGTCGTTTTCACGTGGTAACAACGCCAGTGTGGATTTCAGTGTTAAACGCTCACATTGTTTGGAGACTTCTGTCATCGTATGCGCCTCTGTTATTTCCACTTCAGTTTGTTGCCAATCCGATTGTATGTTTGTTGATTCTAGTCGAGGGCCTGTTTGTTCTTGGCTGGATGCTAGTAGATTGTTACCACTGGATAAGACAACGGAGATCTTGTGTGACCTCATCAAAAATGAGTTTTTGACTTCCCTATAGACACCAATGACATCAAAGACCTCATATTAGCATGTACTAAAAACGTGCAATTTACATTCGAAGGGATATACTACCGCCAGATCAATGGTGTAGCTATGGGAAGTTGCATCGCACCCCTCCTGGCAGATGTATACATGTATCACCTGGAAAAAACGAGCCTAAAAGGTATAATTGACCAGTGCGCACTCTACAAAAGGTATGTAGATGATATCTTGTTGTTCATCTCAGAAGCAGCAGACCCTTCCGAAATCCTCAAACAAGCAAATGGAGTCGATCCAGACATCAAATTCACTCTCGAGGTAGAGAAAGACGACAGTTTTCCCTTCCTTGACATCAAACTCACTCGAGAAGCAAACGGAGATTTGACACTGGCCATACATAGAAAATCCACTTTCACCGGACAATACATTCACTACAACAGTAGTGTGCCAAAATCCCACAAAAGAAACTTAGTAAACAACCTAGCAAACAGAATCAGGAAGATCTGCTCTGAACACAAGATTGAGGAAGAACTGGGCTACCTCAGGAAAATTTTGCTAATGAACAACTACCCAGAGCGTTTCATTGATGTCAACATCAGACCACGGCAGATTCGTACTAGAGAGGATACCGTCAAGCAGGTTTTCCTAAACTTACCATTTAGAGGCGACGTACCAGCCTCAATAATTGCACGGCGGCTGAATAGAATAACTAAGGAGAACTTTCCCAGTGTTAAAGTTAATATGACATTTAGTACACAGAGAATCATGAGGTTGGATGCCAAAGATCAATTGCCAATTCTCTCCAAATCATTCATAGTCTACAAATTCTCATGTATGTGCGGTAGCACATATATCGGACGTACGAAGAAGCAATTGATAAGCAGAATCCAGCAACATTTGCCACAGAAATTGATTAACAAAGGCTTGGCACCGTCAGGAAAATCAGCTATTTCCGATCATATATTGGCAACGGGGCACCCTGTCAATTCGACCAATTTCACAATTCTACATAAAGCAAAATCAGAAACATTATTATTTATTTATGAAGCCCTTTATATAAAACAACAAGCACCTGACCTTAATATTCAAAAGTTTCATCAACATGATATTCTTATCGACTGGCCAAGAATAACAAAATTCAACAACAATCTACTAGTATCCAGTCAAGAACAAACAGGCCCTCGACTAGAATCAACAAACATACAATCGGATTCTTTAAATCAAGTTTGCGTGCTTGAAGTAAACACCAATCCCATTGTATTTAACCAGTCATCGAACAACATAACAAAACTACCGCCAGCTGCAACGCACTGACGCGTTTCGACCTTCCATGATCATCATCAGAGTACGACGGCAAACTGACTATCGAGGATCAAACCGCATTGAATATATATGGAAATCAAATTTAGATATGCGGCTCTCACCTCTAGCAGTCTTGCATACATTGAACTTGACTGGAAATGTCGGCTGCACAATTTCTATGCAGTCACGAACATTAACCGTTTGCAGCTTTCGCCACATATACATATATAGGCAATGCAATTTAAACAATAATTGATTGCGCGGGTGGTGGTAACAATTCTTTAAATCAAGTTTGCGTGCTTGAAGTAAACACCAATCCCATTGTATTTAACCAGTCATCGAACAACATAACAAAACTACCGCCAGCTGCAACGCACTGACGCGTTTCGACCTTCCATGATCATCATCAGAGTACGACGGCAAACTGACTATCGAGGATCAAACCGCATTGAATATATATGGAAATCAAATTTAGATATGCGGCTCTCACCTCTAGCAGTCTTGCATACATTGAACTTGACTGGAAATGTCGGCTGCACAATTTCTATGCAGTCACGAACATTAACTGTTTGCAGCTTTCGCCACATATACATATATAGGCAATACAATTTAAACAATAATTGATTGCGCGGGTGGTGGTAACAATTCTTTAAATCAAGTTTGCGTGCTTGAAGTAAACACCAATCCCATTGTATTTAACCAGTCATCGAACAACATAACAAAACTACCGCCAGCTGCAACGCACTGACGCGTTTCGACCTTCCATGATCATCATCAGAGTACGACGGCAAACTGACTATCGAGGATCAAACCGCATTGAATATATATGGAAATCAAATTTAGATATGCGGCTCTCACCTCTAGCAGTCTTGCATACATTGAACTTGACTGGAAATGTTGGCTGCACAATTTCTATGCAGTCACGAACATTAACTGTTTGCAGCTTTCGCCACATATACATATATAGGCAATACAATTTAAACAATAATTGATTGCGCGTTGCAGCTGGCGGTAGTTTTGTTATGTTGTTCGATGACTGGTTAAATACAATGGGATTGGTGTTTACTTCAAGCACGCAAACTTGATTTAAAGAATTGTTACCACCACCCGCGCAATCAATTATTGTTTAAATTGTATTGCCTATATATGTATATGTGGCGAAAGCTGCAAACAGTTAATGTTCGTGACTGCATAGAAATTGTGCAGCCGACATTTCCAGTCAAGTTCAATGTATGCAAGACTGCTAGAGGTGAGAGCCGCATATCTAAATTTGATTTCCATATATATTCAATGCGGTTTGATCCTCGATAGTCAGTTTGCCGTCGTACTCTGATGATGATCATGGAAGGTCGAAACGCGTCAGTGCGTTGCAGCTGGCGGTAGTTTTGTTATGTTGTTCGATGACTGGTTAAATACAATGGGATTGGTGTTTACTTCAAGCCGCAAACTTGATTTAAAGAATTGTTACCACCACCCGCGCAATCAATTATTGTTTAAATTGTATTGCCTATATATGTATATGTGGCGAAAGCTGCAAACAGTTAATGTTCGTGACTGCATAGAAATTGTGCAGCCGACATTTCCAGTCAAGTTCAATGTATGCAAGACTGCTAGAGGTGAGAGCCGCATATCTAAATTTGATTTCCATATATATTCAATGCGGTTTGATCCTCGATAGTCAGTTTGCCGTCGTACTCTGATGATGATCATGGAAGGTCGAAACGCGTCAGTGCGTTGCAGCTGGCGGTAGTTTTGTTATGTTGTTCGATGACTGGTTAAATACAATGGGATTGGTGTTTACTTCAAGCACGCAAACTTGATTTAAAGAATTGTTACCACCACCCGCGCAATCAATTATTGTTTAAATTGTATTGCCTATATACAATCGGATTGGCAACAAACTGAAGTGGAAATAACAGAGGCGCATACGGTGACAGAAGTTTCCAAACAATATGAGCGTTTGTATTAGGTGTTGCGAACCTAGTAACAAATTAGTTCAGTTGTGACCAGAAGGATAAACTAGGTTCGCAACACCTAATACATACTTGCATATATATTAACTCTTCGCAACAAACAGTATTTAACTGTAATATATTGAATTGAATGATGTCATGCTTACCGCGAAATGTGATAACTGATATCGATCAAGGCCAGAGTGTATGGATTTACTGGAGTAACAGGTGTTCAGAAATTGTTGTAATTCTCAATTTCGGTGAACTATAGCATAAATTGATATCCATCAGGTTGGTATCATGTACCGACTCGGTAACCATAGTGTTAGTACCATGTACCTTTTCGGTACAATAATGTTGGTATCGGTTACTAACACAATAGCCATAGTGTTAGTATCCTTTATAGACTCGGTATATATATTATATAGTGTGAGTTAGCGTTGAAGTCGCATTGTCGTAGACTTTATATGATGTTAGCTTCACTATCGCAGGTTTACACATTCGTCTAGGAGATTGTACCGTCCTATTATTCCACATTCTTTGACCAAATATATAGTGGTTAAAGGGCGTAATACCGGCTCCTACTGATGAGTCGCCAGTAAGCACGAAACGAATGTGCATGAGATTATACTTTCCGTTCATGCTGCCTTTGGTTTATCCTTCTGGTCACAACTGAACTAATTTGTTACTAGGTTCGCAACACCTAATTCATACTTGCATATATATTAGGTCTTCGCAACAAACAGTATTTAACTGCAATCCACACTGGCGCTGTTACCATGTGGAAATTATAAATTTGCGCAACAAGGTGAAACGATCAACTACACTGGGAAAAATAGCACTCGTACATGTAACAGTGAACAATGCGCACAAATGGTTAATTCTCAAGCCATCAAAACAATAATGACCAGATCTCAGACCTCACTTTGCAATACTGCGAGAATGACCTTTACATGCAAACACGCCTACGCACAAACACAAACGCATACACACTTACCAACTAGCCAAAACAAGAAACAGAAGTAAAAGCGAGTCAGATTTGTTACCACTAGCATAATCAATTGAAAACCCAAAATGTATAAATATGTATGATTTTATAAGAGATGATTAGTATTCGACGAAATAAATGGCCTTTATCCACTTTGTTATTAATGTGTTCTTCTCTTCCTAATTATAAATATTTATATATATATATATATATATATATATATATATATATATAACCAAATTTATAAATTAAAATTAATATTGTTTTTAAAGGCAAAACAAAATGCAATTTTAAACGGGAGGGAATGTGAAATATGAAGATGACTAATTATCTGTGTCCATCGACTCCAGTTCAGACTTAATATTCGATGACGCTTTTCCTACTTGTATCCACCGAAACTTACAAAATTGTTAGCCCATTTCTATTATTGCATTTTTTAGTATCTAGAAGGCAATATCAAAAGTTTCCTTCCATTTCAATACAAATTATCAATAATAAAAGGTCGTTTTCTATAACTGGTAGACTGATCAGTCCAGATGTTAAACATGACAAACATATTAAAGCAGAAAAGTGCCTAAATCTTAATGGCTATCCAAGAAAATTGGTTTAGTCAAATAATAAGAGGTTGAATCAAAAGTAATAGATGTATGTAGGACCATAAAAGAAGGTAATATACGTCAAAATTCCGATTAATGGAGACGTTGTTTCTAGCACGTTTAATGCAGCTAAACCAATCCTAAGCTATAGATCAACCAATATAGACTCATCGAAAAGATATTTATTCACCTGATTAAAAGAAAATTGAAATTTAACCGCCTGTGTAAAATCAAATTGCAAATTTACGTCTGCTATTGCGTGACACATAAATAAAACCTCGCGCGTCTTTTTCCCTGGTATTGCCATTAAAGTAATTACCAAATGAAATAGGTGAAATTAATTAGTAATTTACGAATCACTACAGATAAACATATTCGGGCATTGAGCTTGAACTGGATGTGTTGCACCCAAATTATTGGTAGGTGCTTTTCTTCACACTCTACCCAAGTTTTAATCTTCCGCTTTTTTACCTTTCAAACAACTTTAATACACGTATGCCAAATTAGAGATACTTGGTGAGAAAATGAGAATAAAAAGTTTCTTGTATGTGACGAAATTTAGTTTTACTTTTGCACATCGAAATAAGCTATTTAGTTAAAAGGATGTTGAAAAAGTCAAACAGAACGCCTCAGTTCTCCTAAAGCACATCACCGGCAAGCTCACCTAATGCTGGTCTACTGAACGCCTGCTTTCTGGTTTCTGTGGCTTCTAAAATGTGTTTGCCAACACCTGCACGAGCATCAACCAAAAGATCCGGTGATTCAGCAACGTCCACCTGCATCATGAGGGCATCAAAATAAAAGTAAGTAAGAAGCAATGGAAGGTGAAACCTTTAACAAAATGTTCATAAGGTTTTAGGTAATCTAACAAAGGTGTCTATTCTGAAAGCTTTCGGCAGACAATCTTGATAGATATCATTCCGCTTAAAGCTACAATATCCGTAACAGAGTAGAAATTATGGATAAAATCAAAGGAATATTTTGCAAGAGGAAAATAAAAATGACAATCAATCCATCATTTAAATCAAGGAAGAGTTCTTGATATATAAACACCAGTCCCATTATACATGTACGTTTGTCAGTATAAACTAAGCATTGTATAGTGTAGAAAAGGAAATTCATCCAGTAGACTGGTTTCGTCCTTATTGAGAACTCATCACGTACTGGCCAGAATTTGCCGCGGACAGGACTCGAACCTGGGCACGTCTGCTTCGGAATCTGGTGCTCTAACCACTAAGTCACCCTGCCACACGCTACACACAATTTTCAGTTATATACAAAATAATGTTTTTAGTTAGCCTTTCCTTCAGTTGTAGCCTATATGGCATCTCTTTAGACCTATATTTCCAAATAGCCACCCACAATCTCTCATTAAAGATCAGACACCACACTACCCACTATGTAATTGCTCAGCTTAAGCGCAAAATCTGCCACATTTTAACGAAATTGCTGACAATAAAATAGCTAAAGCGTTTGGCTTTGGACGAACAGCTAAAGCTAGTTCTTACACTAGGCATCCAAAGTAGTTCAATCGAAATCAGAAATCAATAAATTTAAGAATATTCTAAGCATAGCCTATAACTGGTGCACGCGTCTGTGCACCAATCTGAAGTACGCATTTTCACTAAAAACTGAAGTGCTTCGATAGCCACCTACATCCATTCTCGTTATTCGAGCAAACAGAATGAGTTTAGAGTAAGTTTACCAACAGTTTGATCAATACCACACGATGATAGCCCGATGAAATAGATAGACCCAAATGCGAGTGTTTCATTTGGGCTATGTGAAGACGTTGATGCTCGACCGCTACTAAACGACGAAACGTGTGCCTTCTAGGAGTATATTAAAGTAAGTCACGGAATTTAATTTTGATTTGAAACAAATAACATGTATTGCAAGGGGATGTAAATATATTTTCAGACTAAAATCTCGGAGCTAAATTGCTGAAAATTTCACAATCCCTTTTACTAAATCATAAACTTGCTGAGCTATATATTGTATACAAGAGGTTTTTATCATCTGCTCGAACTAAAACATCATTCTGTGCCTATTTACCGGTTTCTGAGGAGTCGCAGCCACTTTAGTGCACGCCAGAGTTGATGATCGATCGCCTTGAGCATTGACCTTCTCCAACGTCAACGAGGCACGCTCATTCTAGGTTAAAGGTGCAGAAAAATAATTTTGAAGGATTTCGACATTTCATGAGTATAAAGTGTGTACAGCATTGCAGTCATACATTATATTGACCAACACGCTTATGAACGGCTAAACGATGGATTTATTAGTCACATTTATTAATGAAATATGAAATAAATCAGTAAAGTTGAGGGGACAATAATAGTACCGAGTTAGAACATCTAGATGGTAATCTTGCAGCCTCTATTTTACTATGGTGAAATCTAAAAAGCTGTTATATTAGTGAAATTAATGCAAAATGATCCTGTGGTGAGTGCCACGATTCGATTATCAATGCACAATATAAGTAGTGCGATTTGATTTACGATATTCAATTTGCCATCGTGTTCTAACTATGAGCAAGTAAAGTCGAAATGCGTCAGTATTTGTGACTATCTATGGTTTTATTACTTTATGCGTCTGTTGAAAGGAAAGAGGTTGGTTTTTATCCAAAAATCGCAAACTAAAGTCAAATTAATGCTAACACCACTCGCGCAATCAACAACTGCCTATTCGAATAACTCATATAAATGTGATGAAACCTGCAAAGATTTTTTGTTTGTGACTGTATAGAAATTCTGTAGCAAACAGTCTAAACAAATCTTTAAATCAAGTTTCGAGCTTGAAGTAAACACCAATACCATTGTATTTAACCAGTCCTCGAACAACATAACAAAACTACCGCCAGTCGCAACGCACTGACGCGTTTCGACCTTCCACGATCATCATCAGAGTACGGCGGCAAACTGACTATCAAGGATCAAACCGCATTGCATATATATGGAAAGTAAAATTAGATATGCGGCTCTCGCATCTAGTAGTCTTCTATATATTGTATGTGACTGGAAATGTCGGCTGTACAATTTCTATTCAGTCACGAACATTAGCTGTTTGTAGATTTCGCCGCACACATAAATATAGACAATATAATTAAACAATAATTGATTGCGCAGGTGGTGGTAACAATTCTCTAATTCAAGTATGCGAGCTTGAAGTGAACACGAATACATTTGTATTTAACTAGTCGTCGAACAACATAGCCAAACTACCGCCAGTCGCAACGCACTGACGCGTTTCGACCTTTCAACATAATCATTAGAGTACGACGGCAAACTGACTATCGAGGATAAAACCGCATTTCATATATATGGAAAGCAAAATTAGATATGCGGCTCTCACCTCTAGTAGTCTCCAGTCACGTACAATGTATGCAAAACTTGCAATGCGGTTTGATCCGCGCTAGTCAGTTTGCCGTCGTACTCTGATGATGATCATCGAAGGTCGAAAGGCGTCAGTGCGTTGCGGCTGGTGGTAGTTTTGTTATGTTGTTTGACTACTGGTTAAATACAAATGGATTGGTGTTTACTTCAAGCTCGCAAACTTGATTTAAACAATTGTTACCACCACCCACACAATCAATTGTTTAATTTTATTGTCTAATCGAATAACTCATATAAATGTGATGAAACCTGCAAAGATGTTATGCTTGTGAATGTATGGAAATTCTGTAGGCGACAGTCTAAACAAATAGAATACATGTGAGACTACTGGGGCAAGTGTCATATTATGTTTGTCGATACATTTATGTGCGTTGTTATATGAGAATCGGTTTGCCGTATTGCTCTGATGATGACAAATGAAGATTAAAACACGTGATTGACGGGAGGTTTAAGATTTTTGCGAATATTACTAAAATTTTACATGGTGTATATTATAATTTCGCAAATTTTATAATAAAAGAGCACTTTTTATAATTACGCCATATAAAACAATTATTTTCGTTATATAAGAGCTATACTTTTTCACACGGCAATAGATGTGTTGAATTCGTCATCTTATGCAATTTTTAGTTAATAAAAGTCATATTTTGACATGAAAATAACTCAATTTTATTGAAATAAATTTCTGTTTATAAATTTTTATAGACATTATAAAAAAGTTGTAAGTGAAATACGCAATTTAAAATTTAGTCAGGTTGTAATAATTAAACTCAAAACAAAATCGATTGAAGTGCACATTTTTAGCAAGAAATAACACACAACTCCTTTTAAAAAAGTATTATTAAACATAACGACCATTAAAAATGGAATAATATTAGGACGGTACAATCTCCCATTCCACTCCTTCACTGAATATATAGTGGTTAAAGGGAGTGTACACCGGCTCCTACTGATGAAATGCCAGTAAGCACGTAGAAACGAATGTGCATGAGATTATACTTTTCGTTCATGCTGCCTTTGGTTTATCCTTCATCACAACTGAACTAATTTACATTGTCTGCAAAACCTAATACATACTTGTATATATATTAGCTCTTCGCAACAAAACAGTATTTAACTGTAATATATTAAAAAATGGTTTCCAAATAAGAAAAAGTTCATTCTATGTGAAATAAAATATCCTTTTTAACTAGACAAATATATGATATGTGTATTTTTAAGAACAAATAAAATGGTGTTTCTGGCTTTATAGAGCATCAGTTGGTGAATCACGTGGTATGATAAATTATAATATATTTTATTTATTTCTGAACTGCAATAAACCTAGAATAACGTATAATTTCGTTCCTACAGGAGGCTGAGCAACGCTGTCCATTAAATGAGAAAATTTCTAAATAAAAACCACAACTTACATTTAAATAGCATTATTGGATGACTAACGCTGAAATATATCATACAATTGAACAATTATTGAATGAGCGGTTGGTGATAACAATTCTTTAAACAAAGTTCGCGTACTTAAGATAAACACAAATTCCATCGCATTCATTCAGTCGCGGCTGATGCTATTTTTGCCATTTTTGAAACTGGATGAAGTAAATTAGATTGCTAATTATTCCATGTACGCAAATTTGATTAAAAGAATATAGTTAAGTCGACAATAGTTAGAGATCACAAATCACCGAATTCAAAGTTTGTTAAGTTTTAGCCACTTATCATCAAATCATAGCATTTTTACGTAAATAAATGAAATCAACTAAAAGGTGTATATGATCAATAATGTACACACTTACCTGAATCTGCTGATTGAGGTCATGATGAAGTTTTGTAAGGCCCTGCATGACCGTTGTATACCGAACCGGTGCATCATAACTAAAAGATTGAATTAATCTTATTAAAAATACTATCGTTGTATATGAATCATCATCATAGTCATCATCATCGTTATCAACATCATCATCTGGAGCATCAATAGAAACAATATTACACCATTATCAAATGCGTATATTTTACTATGGCATAATCAATAATTCAGGGGCATATTTAGGCTTAAAATAGCACAAGGTCGCCCATTCCTATTGCGGTTGCAAGAATCAAATAATCCATCTCAGAAAAGTTACATATTTGCAAAATCGGTTTATTCGTGGTTGGTTATGATCTCGAGATTGATACTTTGTATGTTATACAGATTTCCAGATGTAATATAAACTTAAATACAATTATTTTGCCAATAGCATGGTAATAAAATGCAAGTTTCCGTTTCACGCGTTTCAACTTACTTGGGGGATTAGATACTGTTTGTGGCGGAGAACTAATACATATGCAAGTATGTATTAGGTTTTGCGAACCTAGTAACAAATTAGTTCAGTTGTGACCAGAAGGATAAACCAAAGGCAGCATGAACGGAAAGTATAATCTCATGCACATTCGTTTCGTGCCGGGACTCATCAGTAGGAGCCGGTATTACTTCCTTTAACCACTATATATTTGGTGGAAGAATGTGGAATAATAGGACGGTACAATCTCCTTGACGAATGTGTAAACCTGTAATAGTGAAGCTAACATAATCTGAAGTCAACGACAATACGACTTCAATGCTAACTCACACTACATAATATATATACCGAGTCTGTAAAGGATACAAACACTATGGTTATTGTGTTAGTAACTGATACCTTTTTGGAAATCGATGAGTACCGGATACCAACACTATGGTTTCCGAGTCGGTACATGATACCAACCTGTTGGATATAAATTTATGCTAAAGTTCACCCGAATTGAGAATTACAACAATTTCCATCCTATTATTCCACATTCTTCTACCAAATATATAGTGGTTAAAGGGCGTAATACCGGCTCCTACTGCTGAGTCGCCAGTAAGCACGAAACGAATGTGCATGAGATTATACTTTCCGTACATGCTGCCTTTGGTTTATTCTTCTGGTCACAACTGAACTAATTTGTTACTAGGTTCGCAAAACCTAATACATACTTGCATATATATTAGCTCTTCGCAACAAACAGTATTTAACTGTAATATATTAAATTGAATGATGTCATGCTTACCGCGAAATGTGATAATTGATATCGATCAAGGCCAGAGTGTATGGATTCACTGGAGCAACAGGTGTTCAGAAATTGTTTTAATTCTCAATTTCGGTATACTACGGCACACATTGATATCCAAAATGTTAGTACCATCTACCGACTTGGAAATCATATTTTGTTAGTATCATGTACCTTTTCGTAACTATAATGTTGGTATCGGTTACTAACACAATAGTCATAGTGTTAATATACTTTACAGACTCGGTATATATATTATATTGAGTGATTTGGTGTTGAAGTCGCATTGTCGAGGCTATACGATGTAAGCTAATCTACTGCAGTTTTACACATTCATCTGGGAGACTGTACCGTCCTATTATTCCACATTCTTCTACCAAATATATAGTGGTTAAAGGGCGTAATACCGGCTCCTACTGATGAGTCCCCAGTAAGCACGAAACGAATGTGCATGAGATTATACTTTCCGTTCATGCTGCCTTTGGTTTATCCTTCTGGTCACAACTGAACTAATTTGTTACTAGGCTCGCAACACCTAATACATAATTACCTGGGTGATTGTTAAAAAAACAAGCACGACCAATTGACGCTGATGACGACCCAATTTTCACATACGTTTGTGTTAAAATACACTGAAATATAACATGCCTCCTGAGCCAATAATTTGCATTCTTATTATGTAAATAACCAAGAAAATTTAATATTCATTAACAAAGCATTTATAAAAATAAGGGTTCCTGGGCTTAGAGCTTTGCAGTCGTCAACGCATTTCACTGAATTTTTTTGACACCACCTTCATACTGATCCAAAGCAAGGCTTAGTCCATGAATACTTTTTTACTTTACTGCGGCTGACTCCTTTTGGAGGATAAGCCGGCTCCAAGACATTTCATGGAGTTTCTTGGGAATTTGGTACAAGTGGTGTCCCCTCACCACTCGGCTTTTTGATCGAGGACGCACCTCTAGCCTTTGCACATCCAAGCGCAGTCTGCAAGGCAGCAGTAAGTTGCATGGTTGCCGGTGGCTGTTGAGAGCTCATTCGCCATTCGGAAGTACGGGGTACTGTCCAGGAGTCCATGTAATCCTGTGGCTGTTGAACCCTTTTGTGGCGGGGAACACACGCCGAGTCATGGTGCCGTCGTCGGGCTCATGTGGTATTTTATAGGAGATCCGATTGCCGGTCGAAAATCCACCACGCCCTGGTGACACCACCGCCATAGCCCCGTTAGCCCATGTACGATCGGCCATCGAGACATGAATCTCGAGTAATAAAACACAATTTGCAATTTACCAATAAGATAAACATAAGAATGGAGAAAACACATCTGCACGATGAAATCCAACATGGTTTATCAGGCAAATTTAGAGGTCTGATTAAGATGTGTGACGGTCAGTTGTGCTGAGGATTGCGAAACAAATGCTCTGGAACTTACTAAACAACTATTGTATGGCACAAAAAATTACATCGGAGTTATATACTAATGATGTAATGCCTTGTGATTATGCAATTCATAGTTCTGCAATGGCTATAAATGAGCACCGAATCGCCCATGCCTAGACTGGTTTCTTTTTCAGTGCGGAAACGCCACCAATATGGCTCAATGAGTGCCAAAGTCACATAAACCATCGCAGAAACAGTACGATCTAATTACAGATTTACATAATTTCTACGGGTCTAATGCATTTATGCCACTGACAAATAATTCCAGCCATTGGCAAAATCGCTTTGTGCATCATAGTTTTCTTGTCTGAGTGAGAGGATACTTTTACCCAATTAATAATATCAAGGATTACAATTACGCAGCCCGAAAGACATCGGTCTTCAGCCAATAAAATTATAATTAAATTGATACTGTTGACATAATTCTATTATAGTATAAGTTAGTAAAGGTTATTCTTTCACTGTTCGTATTGATCCATCGATTTCGGCAACGCTAAGGAAGCTAACATGACTGCCAGTGTGGGACAAACTCATAGTCCTTCATAACACTACGCCATTAATTCCGTCGCCGAATTTTCTAAAAAAATTAACATACCTTCATCTTAGTGACAGTTTCCGGTTCCCGCGATATAAAAAAATTACTCCGCGATTTAGATTTCAATTTTTTCTAATATAATAGACCATTTGATGAAAATTCAACAAATTCAAATCTTTAACCGCATTATGCAAAAGTGTAACACAATAGATGGTGGCTTTAATCGAAATAACTATTAGAGAATACATTATAATATACACAAAAACATTACGAGGGAGAATAAAAATAGAAAACAGGTGTGTTAGTGTTAGCATTCTGAACCCGTTTCGCTTTGCAGTAAGGTGTTGTGAATCTAGTATTAATTCAAGCATTTAACTGAATATACTACAACGAAAAAATGGGAAGTTAAAATGTAAATCAAAACTAATATTTAAATCACTGTTGTGAGTTTGGTATAAGCACCAATCCCATTATATGCATACGTTTGTCAGTATAAACTAAGCACTGTATAATAAAGAAAGGAAAATCATCCAGTAGATCGGTTTCGACCTTATGTAGAACTCTTCATGACCATGCCAGCGGCAAAATTTCTGGACAGTACTTGAAGAGTTCCCAATAAGGTCGAAACTGGTCTACTGGATGAATTTCCTTTCTTTTGTTATACAGTGCTTAGTTTATACTGACAAATGTATGCATATAATGGGATTGGTTTATATATCAAGCTCGCGGCCTTTAAATAGTTGTTATCATCACTCGCGCAATCACTGTTTGTTAAATTACACTTTCTTTAGTATTCTGATTCAACCACATCTAAACACGGAGAAATGTGGGGAAAATTTTTTTCAGATAAAAAAAAGAATGATAGAAAATAACGAAATTTTTATTCCAAAGCGTGTCTGTGTCCAACTTGTAACGGACCTCAGTAATGCCTAAAACCTAAGACATATTTTAAAAAGCTCCTGCACTGGACTCGATATGCCTCCTCTCCGTGGGCCTATTTGATAAAAAAAGTGTACATGTCCACGAATAATTATATAAATGTATATATATATATATACATATATATACATAGAGCAAGATTACACTTACTTTTCTTCCTCTCCAGTGCTGTTCTCATTAGGAAGCAAATTGGCAAGTGCAACCTTCATACTAGCAATGTGCGATTCTAGATCCACGACGCGATCATCACCAGGATTACGATTTTGACTGTTTACGGCTGCATCTACACTATTCAGAAGACTTTCTTCATTTTCTTGCTTTCTGCTGTTTCTCTCCGCTGCGTTGTTGAAATTCCAATGTCCGGACGTTGTCACCTGTCTCTGACACGTGTCTTTGTCCCGAGACGGGTATGACTGTTGCTGTTGAATGAGTGCAGATTGAAAATCAACCAAACTAGTCGGTGCATCCAATGCCGACAGTTGTTCGTCAGAATACTTATAGAACACTTTTGAGTGTATATTAAAAAAAACTTCACACTTAAAGAACAACATATATATATATATATATATATATATATATATATATATATATATATATATATCAATTAAAATATTATGGTAGGATTTAATTAGATATATATAATACAAGTATAAACTACATAATCCATAAGAGAACGAGAATAACCCAACAATTAGATCGGCTTGGTTTTTATTAGGCATTCATCAAGTACATGCCAGAATTGCCAAGATCTGAGCTCGAACCAAGGCATATATGCATCCAAATCTTGCAACTCGTCAACTGTGCCACACAAGCCAAGCGCTAGATGCAATTTTAAATTATATAACACATTTCGTTTTTGTTATAATTTCTTTCTTCAGGCGAAGCCTATTTGTCACTACTTTCGTCCTCCAACAGATCGAATGATATTTGTTTTACATTGAGATACTACATAGACATCATTAATTGGCATCAATTCTATAGATGTTCGCAATGCTTATGAGATAAGTTGCATGAAACTGACTTCTACACAGCAGTGCTGAATAAAGATAACCTCGGACTAGTATGCCATATTTGTCAGTCACAAACTCCGAAGCAGACGTGCACAGGTTCAAGCTATAACTGCATCACAATTTTTGACAGTATTTGAAGAGTTCTAATAGGAACGAAACAGGTCTACTGGGTGAATTGCATTTTCTACATTATACAACACTTAGCTTATCGTGTCAAATATATATTATATATATATATATATATATATATATATATATATATATATAATCATATATATACATAATTAAATGAAAACCCAGAATGTATATAATTGATATATATATATATATATATATATATATATATATATATATATATATATATATATATATATATAATGAGATTTTTTCTTGAATCAAGCTCGCAACTTTGATTTAAATAATTGTTATCACCACTCGCGCAATCATTAATTGTTCAATTGAACAAATCTCCAATTCAATACAAAGCCTCCAAGTAGTGTGGTGTTTGTTCTATATTGACTAATGTTGGATTGCTTGTTGGAACTGTAGATTTAATGAGCTGCCACAAAGACTCCACCTGAAGGAAAGGTCAAACAAAAACGGAAGTTAGTATACAATTGAAAATTGTGTGTAGTGTGCGGTAAGATAATGCATGGTATAGTCACAGATTCCAAACTGAGTGTGTCCCGGCTCGTTCCCCGCGGCATAATTTGGACCATATTTGTAGAGTTCCAAATAAGGACAAAACCAGTCCACTAGGTGAATTATCCTACACTGACGAACGTAAATACAGTAAGATTGGTGCTTATATTAAGCTCGATAACTTGCGTGGAATAATTTTTTATCACTACCCGTACACTTATCGATTATTTAATTGTATAGAATATAATATCTTTATTTGGATTCAAACCACATATGTTCCATTAAATAGATAATAATATTGGAAAATGTAAAATATAAAAAAGATATCACATCACATAAATATGTGCAATTAGTCTCATATAGCTAAGTAAATCTCACTAGTTGTACTGTACAATATATCAACATCAGAAAGTTCGGTTGTAAAGAGTAATAGTTTCATCATCGAAATAGAAAAAATTAAGGTATAATTCGAGCCTAACATTATACAAAAATGAGAACCATGACTAGCAATTGATTGTATGTATTGTATATGTATGTATTGCCTCATCGTTGTATCTCCATATGCTCCTACCGATTGCAGCACAGAAGAAAGCAAGGACGCTTTTTACTCCGAATTAAGCTCCTTACTAAGTAAAGCACGAAGTTCGTATATAGTCCTGGTTATGGCTGACATGAATGCTCAAGTTGGTCGCTTAAGCAACACAGAATTTCATTTAGGTGGAAGATACACTCTAAGCTCGACTCGCAATGATAATGGTGAACGGCTTTTGGATAGCTGCGCTGAACATAGACTATATTTAAGTAGTACAAATTTCAGACGTAGTGTTAAACGTTGTGCTACATGGCGTCCTCCAGCACCCGGACAACGGTGGACTCAAATAGATCATGTAGCAATTAGTTATAGATGGCGTGGTTGCGTCCAGGATTGTCGCTCTTTTTGGAACACTTATGTCGACTCGGACCATGCACTTATCCGTTGTAGATTTGCTCTAAACTTTTCCGGGAAAATAATTAAGAATAAACCCCAAATTGATGTAGGCAAACTCGAACAACCGTCCATCCGACAAAACTATGAAAATATTCTTAAGGCTAATCTAACTGGTCTGAATAGCGAAAATCCGAATATACTTTGGTCCAAGATAAGTTCCACTATGCACAATGCAGGTACTACTGTATGTGGCATAGCAGGCCCCCGTAGAAATAATCACTGGCTCTCTGTAAAATCTATGGAGATACTCGAAATAAGGCGCCAAATTCCACCTGGCTCGACTCATAATAATACCCGTCGCAATATAAGACGCCAACTTAAGCGCAGTCTAAAAGGCGATCTCGAAAACTTTTGGAGCAGAAAGGCTGAAGAAATGGAAGTAGCTTTCGCGTCAGGTAACAGTCGCTGTTTGTTCCAACTTATACGCACAACAGGTCCGAGAAAGTTAAAAGTTAGCGAAACTATAAATGATAGTAACAACGAATTAATAACCGATAAAATAAGTCGTCTTGACAGGTGGGCTGAACACTTTAGAGATCAATTTTCTTGGCCACCCGCGTCAGTTCCGCTTCCCGAAAGCATGTCTGCATCAACAGTGTGGAATGTTAGTCCCGAAGAACCATCCGAGTTAGAAGTACGCGATGCAATCCTATCTCTTAAGCGCCGCAAAGCCGCCGGCCCCGATGATCTGCTTCCGGGATTGTTTAAGGATGGTGGCGATATAATTTCAGGAGCGTTGACCAAACTTTTTCATACTATATGGAATGAGGAAACCGTACCACTTGACTGGAATGAGTCGACCATCATTCCCATCTTCAAAAAAGGCAATCGTAATTCGTGCGATAACCATCGTGGTATAAGTTTGACTCCGGTCGTATCAAGGTTATTTGCTTCGATTATCCTACGTCGTCTTAGCGCTTCACGTGAATCACAAACAAGAGAAGAACAGGCCGGATTCCGCGCAGGACGAGGTTGTATAGATAATATTTTTACGTTAAGGCAAGTTCTCGAACAGAGACATTTATATCACCGTCCCACAATAGTCGTCTTTCTAGACTTCAAGGGTGCATTTGATTCGGTGGATCGCAATGTTTTATTCCATATCTTGTCGAAAAGCGGTGTGCCCACTAAATTTGTTAATATTATACGAGCTCTCTACTCAAATACTTCTGGTCGCGTTAAGGTTTACAACGAATTAACGCATAACTTTACAACCAGCAGTGGTGTTCGTCAAGGTTGTCCACTTTCCCCATTTTTGTTTAATTTTGTAATCGATGCTATTATGAACAACACTCTCTCACACATTCAGGACGCTGGAGTTGAAGTTCTCCCGGGAGATAAACTAGTCGATCTTGACTATGCGGACGATATCGTACTATTATTCGACAATCAGCATGCTGCCCAGACCACCTTAAATAGATTAGCAAACGTTGTTCCGTCGTTCGGTATGAAATTCGCACCCTCTAAATGTAAGATACTGTTACAGGATCACCCACCACTCACTCCAACGTTGCGACTGCAGAATGAAGATCTTGACATAGTCGACAGGTTTACATATCTTGGGAGCTCTATCAATAACGTAGGCAATATGTCCGACGAGGTGAGAATACGGATCGCGAAAGCTAGAGTAGCTTTCTCGAACCTTCGTCATTTATGGAGAAACGCGAATATTTCACTTTGCCTTAAAGGTCGTGTTTACAATGCATCTGTACGCGCAGTCTTACTATACGCTAGTGAAACTTGGCCTCTTAGAGTTGATGATCTGAGACGCTTACAGGCATTCGATCATCGTTGTTTGAGAAGTATAGCACATGTTGGTTACCAACAACGAATAACTAACGTTGACATCCGTAGACGTATTTTTGGATCTGACAATAAGTGCTCGTCTTTAGAAAAGCAAATAAGGCTCCATCAACTTCGTTGGCTCGGTCACGTTTTGCGTATGCCCTCATTCCGATTGCCCAATAGAGCTCTGTTCTCTCATCCAGCACCAAATTGGCGTAAGAAACAAGGTGGGCAGATTTTGACATGGCAGAAACAATTAAAGTCACTTACATCCAAATTGGGTAGTATAGGATCCACTCGTCTGCCGGGATGGGGTCCTCGTGCACATCACAGTTCTTGGTTAGAAACCCTTAGCGATATGGCAGCGAATCGAGCTCAGTGGCGATCTTGTTGCAGATGTATAGTAGAATCATCTTCGTAACTTTCTTTTCTTAGTAGGGCAAAGTTAGCTGCGAGGTTCGGTTTGTTTATGACGTGATACGGTGAAATCCGCAAGGAAGCTGTGTTGCTGATGTCGCCTTGCCCGAATGCTAACTTGGCCATAATGGTGTTGTGGAGAGGTTTAGTTTGCCTCATTTCTGTGAGTTATCCTGATAAATTTACTCATAGTAGCAAGGTTTTCCTTCTCTCTCTACCCCTCTCCCTCTCTCGTAAATCTCAATAATAATTTATCTAAATTCACTTATATACTTTTTTTCACTCCTTATGGTTATATGGCAGTGAAACATTAGTCACTTGACTTTTGTGTGGCTGGAAATGATGATGATGTATGTATTGTTGACTAACATGATGATATAATGCATAACATTTCAATTTTAATAATACAGAACTTGGAAATAAAAATCTCAAGAAGATATGTTGCTGATCACAATTATCCTTGTCTTTTATTCAACCATGAGAAAGTATTATCATAATCAAAATTAAAAATATCAGCAGGATTGTAGATTTTTTCTAGTTCAGTACATAAAAATTTAAAAGACATCTTAGATGGAGGCGTTTCTCTAAGCTCCTTTGGCAATTGATTGTAAATTTTCGAAAAAGAGAATAACTTACCCGCAACATTCCCCACCAAAGGAGGAGATATTGCCAAATGTCCAGATCTAGTTCCAACTTCATGACTCTTTCTTATTGGATTCATATAGGCACCAGTCCACTGGTTCAAATGGAAAACTTTTATGCAATAGCACATCCTCCGAAACCATAAAGTTTGCAGTGATACAAACTGTAATCTAGTGGCGTATATAGTGCAGGAGATAGGGCTAATTTGTTTCACAACTTTTCTTTGTACAGCTTCTATCTTATTTGACAAACCCTTTTTTAATGGATTCCAAGTAGCGGCAGCATATTCTAGTATCGGTCTAATCCAAATTATATACATTTTAAATTTTATATCATTCGATAAGATATTTCTATTTATTAGTGCCCATCTGTTCTTGGCACTGCCTACTATCCTTTCAATATGTCTCTCAGCAGAAGCTGTACATTGAATAGTTATGCCTAAATCCTTAACTTCTTGCAGAAGTTTAATCTCAAAAACATCATTAATCACAGCATCATGAAAATAAACATAATTAAATTCTGTTCTGTTACCTATTTTTAAAGCTCTCGTCTTTTTACTGTTTATTCTCAGCCCTAGTGTTATCAAATATCTACTTAATTCATACAAATCTAGTGTCACATTATTTTTGGAGAATTCGACATTTTTTGGATCAATTGGAAAGATTATTTTTAAATCATCAGCAAATTTGCAAACTCGACCGTTAAGGATCTTAGTTTCCAAATGTGCAAATACGATTTTAAATAAAATTGGCCCCAAACTTGATCCCTGTGGAATTCCACTTGTTACTCTTTTCGATTTTGATATCAAATCATTTACTTGAATACTCATTCTTCGATTATATAAATAGTATCTAAGTAATCTAAAAATATTCGGATCAATATTCAATAAATTAATCGCATTCAAAATAGCATCAAAGATATAGAGTCAAAAGCTTTTGAGATATCTATAAATACAATTAATGCATCTAACTTTTTCTCATCTAGTGTAATTACATGTTTCCACATAGAAAGCATATTAGTAATTGTCGATCTATCTTTCGTAAAGCCATGTTGACTTATATCAAAATCAACCGGCAACATACATTCTAAATGATCTAGTATCAATCGTTCTATTATCTTCAAAAACGAAGGGATAATAGAGATTAGTCTATAATCACTGGCGCACGTTGGCTTACTTACTTTTGGCAACGGTTTAGCTACTATCGTTAGAATATCGATTGGTAATTTCCCATTCTTCAAAATTCTATTTATAAAATTGCAGAGCGCATTCATAAAAGTTAAAGGTAATTGAAGTAGGTTATCAATCGATATACCAAGGTGATCTTTTTGTTTTTTTAATTTTATTTTTAACATTAATTTTATCAATGCATCACTGTCAATAACAAGTCCTGGTTCCTGGTCACCCGAAGGATCAGGTAGATCCATGAAATTGCTTTCATTCTGTGGATTACATATCAAATTGCCAAATAATTCATCCAATTCACAGAGAAATTCATACTCAGTTTTATCCACAGGTAATATGAGCTTTAATTTCTCCTTATATTTACTGTAATCTGTGAGGAGTTTGTATCCTAGTCTAGGATTACTCTTCAGTTTGGCCAAAATAATTCTTTCTGATCTTTGACGGATTATCAGCAGTGATGAATTAATTTCTTTATCAATCAAATCTAACCTCATTTTTTAATACTATTGATAAGACTACACTTCATTATATTATCTCGTTTAATTCTTAGTTTACATAATTTCCTATTGATTCGCTTCGGTATAATATCCGTAAACGTAGATGCCTGAAATATATCAGATAATAACGTTGAAACAGAAGAAACAAATTCATCAGTGTTCATGATATAAAAACTTTCATAATCAATCATTATGCTTAACTCTCTAAAAAGATTCCAGTTGATTCTGGAACATTGCACGTGTGCATTTTCAAAATTAAGTTTCTGTGTTTTGCTACTCAAGATGTTCCATTGTAAAATAATTTGTTTGTGATCCAATTCTTTGAAATAGTTTACAACATCATAACTGTGTGAGTTCACCGCTTCAACTTCTAAATATACATGATCTAAGCATTCCGAACCTCTAGTTGATTCCTTTATAATCTGCTTGAGATCATGATTAGAAAAAAGATTGATTATTTCACAGTCATGCAACTTATTAAAATCGCCTACCACAACATTATAACCATGGCAGTCCAAAATAGATTGAAAAGAATTGGTAAATATTTGATCATCATATAAACTAGCATACGGCGGTCTGTAAACCGCGGTTAAGATCAGATTATCGATTTGTATAGATAAAAAATCAATGACAGTATTATATTCGCTAGTATGTAACACTTTCGCATTTAATATAGATTTACTATAAATAAGTACTCCTCCACCTCTTTTATCCAGCGATCTGTCTTTTCTAAATTGAGAATAATGAGGAATGTTAAATTCGTAATTTTCAATGTCTTTGTTGAGCTAGGTTTCAGATAAAATTATAAAGTCAAAATCGTTACTTTACCTGATTATCGGGTTGCGATCCGATTTGTTTGTATTCACTGTCTTCCTGGTTTTTGTTCCAAAATTTTCGATATCCAGATACGGATATCTTTTTCAATGGAAAGCGCATCACAATAAGTTGACAATCAATATGTCAAGTGGAAATATTAGTTTAAACTGCCCCATTTATATTTGTTGTCAGATCTCTTAAACATAAAATGCTAGGAAGTGTTCGTCAAATTGGTTGTGTATATGTTACTAAGCATTACGCCATGTCTGTGTATATATTCTCGTTTGTTTGTGATTGAGGAGTAATCAACTATTGCACGTGTACAACAAACGAGAATACATACACACAGACATGGCGTACGCTTGCAGACATATACACAAACCAATTTGACAGACACTTTCCTAGCATTTTATGCTTAAGAGATCTAACAACAAGTAGAAATGGGGCGGTTTAAACTAATATTTCCACTTGACACATTGATTGTCAACTTATTGTGATGAACTTTCCGTTGAACAAGATATCCGTATCTGGATATCGAAAATTTTGGAACAAAAACCAGAAAGACAGTGGATGCAAACAAATCGGATCGCAACCCGATAATCAGGTAAATATTATATTCCGTGTCGCGCAACATGTTTCTTTTAAAATCGTTACTTATTACAAAATTACACAGCAAAAAATTTTGTTCTTAACACTTCTACAGTTGGCATAAAATAAAGTATATGTACAACACGACTTATCTTTACAGTTTTCGATATTTACTGATTTAACTTTTTTGGTTTCCTTATAATTCTTTTGTTGGGTATCGTAGCTATAGTTCTCTTCTGTCCGCTGTCCACAATATTCATTAGTGATGCACCGTTTTTTGTGATTTTAGAGTCAATTGACACACCCTTTATGGTAGCATGTTCCAGATTAGATGATCCTTGATCTTGATTTTTCTTCAACTTTTTTGCTGTTGACAATTTTCTTTGGAGAAACGTCTTGTCTCTGCAAATGAATATATTGTGGAAATTAGGATACTCTCCTTTCTTCTTATTAATATCTTCAACTTGCATGTTCGTCGGCCTCTTTGACAGTTTCACCACAACCGGCCTTGGTCGTTCAGATCGCTTGCCCACCCTGTAACATTTCGTTATATCGGCCTCTGTCGTGTCTCTGATTAAATCATTTAATTTCTCTACATCATTCAGGTCGGCTTTTTCATTAAGATTAAATAATATTATCTGATCCTGTTTGCCAATTCTTGCCGAAACTTCATTGGATAATATATTCAATATTTCTTCTCCTGAAGTATTGTTTTTTGTTGATGTATTGTCTTCTATTGTTATATCCGCTAACTCAATCCATGGCTGAACATCAACCCTTAATTTATCAACCTTCTCATTTAACGATAAGTATATAACGATTAAGTATAAATTGAAAACGTTTTAGTAAAACACCTAGTTCGGCAATATAGTGTTGTAAAAAATTAAATTTACTCCATTTTATAAAATAAAGTCGTATTAACCGATTACGTTATGAAATTTAAGATCAGATGTGGAGGATCATTGTAACTTATTAACAAAGTTCTAACGCGATGAATTTATAAATTATTCCTGCTTTATTGTTTAACAATAAAGAAATATCGTTGCGTCAAGGATATTTGACAGTGTATCGCAGGTTCTTTGAATAAATGATTAAAATTTATTTTTTTAAAAACTACTTACTAACGTATTATAAGCATTCGTATTTGTTGTAATATAACTATCGGAAAATAAACAATAAATTACAAAGATTTCTCTGTAGTCATAAACTTGCAGTATACCCAGTTTAAATACTTACAGGAATCTGCTTGTGCCTCTTTCTGACGTTTGGCGATAGCGGCGCTCCTACAGAATTCGTCGACATCCCGTTCACAAGACTACAAATAACCACAAGTAAATTCAAGAAATTGAATTTTTGCAACCAAGCTGCACAAGCCATAACAAACTAATAGGAAAAACAGTAGATTTTTAAAAAACGGAACTCGCTCAAACCAACGTCGATTCATCTTAGTTAAATCAGGCTTGCGCGCTTGAGGCAATCACCAATACCATTTCGTTTAAGCAGTCGCCAAACACAGCCGAACTACTGCTATGTGCGTACACGCGCATAGTGGTTAGTATGAACGGTTTTGAAGCCTTCAGAGGAAATGGGCGAATCTGCAACCAGCCAACGCGATGACGAACTCGATGCGTACTTGGAAATGGGGGATCACTCGGATCTCCGTGAAGCTGATAGTGCAAAACGACAACTCGCGAACGCAAATTGAGTAGAGTCAAGATGCAACTCTATTTCTTTCCAGATTATTTGTTCGAGTGTTTTGTAACGTGAAAGGTTTCACATTCCGACTAGCTAACATTAAGTGTCAAGTTAATAGTTAAATTCGATCGACATGGAAGCTCATCTTAAATTTGAGGACACCAGCAAGTTAGCACAAGACATGGCAGGTATGAATTTAACAGATATGAATGAAAGTATAAGCTCATCAGATTCTATTGCCCGTATTAGGACTGAACACGATCTGGCATCTATGAGGTTCTCAGACACCAATAGGTTAGGAGCCTCTGCGCAAACAACATTCAAGAAATATATGACTTCACACTGGTCAGAGCACATACTAGCTTATTGCGTGCAACATAAAACTGGTGTTGCCCATACATCAATTGCCACACATGTGTTGTCCTGAGAAAACTGCGAAATGCCAACCAAATACGTTTCACGTTTAATTAAAGCTAGAAATGCGAAAATAGAGGTGCATATTTAAAGGCTATTGCAATACACACACGTTGTCCATAATTATGCAATTATAATCAAACTGTTCATGCACTCGCATAACCATGGGGCTTGGAATGCCCTATGCACAATTGTGTTCAGCTATGTGTTATTGAAGTTCGTGGTTTAACATATATTTTTTATGTGCGTAACATTTAGAAATACTGTTTTTCTCTATTTATACAAAATTAATTATTATGTATTATTTATCTAGTAAATCATTTTATATGATGGAGCAAAAGCGCTACTGTACAATAGTGAAAGGATTTCTCAAATTTATATGTGGAAATGAATGACGTTATACTTGACTAATGACTATCCTGCGAGCATCGCCGTTAAATGTTTAAAAATCATTTATATATATATATATATATATATATATATATATATATATATATATATATATATGTATATGATTATCTTCGTTGTTCATGGCGATCTCAGAAGTACTTGATAATTGCCAAACAACCACGAAACTAACCTGCATAGCGAAATGCGTTAACAATGCTTTGCAATGTTTAGTCTATGTGGACAATATATAAATAAGAAAATCCAGCCGAAATGAAGGTAATTCAATACTACTTACAAAGGTGATATGGTGTCCGTTCTATAATGAAAGGTTGAGGTGGTCAGTTGGAGCATTAGAACAAAAACAATGCCAAACAGCCTCCACCTAATGGGAAAACTGACCAAAGAAACATAGGTTGGTACACAATTGAAAGATGCCGAACTGCTTGGCTTGTATGACACTGTGATTGAGTTGCATGTCTTAAAAGCAAATATATTTTTTGTTCGGATCACGATCGCGGAAATTGTGCAAAGTATTTGATAAGTGCACAAAAGGGTCGAAACCAATCTACTTGATGAATTGCTATTTGTGCCATGGAATATTTCGGTTATACTGACAACATATATATAAACGAATCATGCCTTTGAACATTAAATAAATATAATTTTTAAAATGGCATGGTCTTAGCCTAACATAAGCAGATCGGATCTACCTCAAGGAAACACTGACAAAGTGAACCAAAAGTTTGTATAAAAATAGAAACTACATTCATGGCACTTCATCGGTGTCGTAGAAGATGAGTTGCATAGCTCTGAATCAAATGCTCCCGGGTTCACACCTTCGCACTACAATTCTTCCCTCTAATGATGATTTCCCGATAAATACGAAACCTGTATTAGATGAACCGCATTTGCCATTCTCTGCTGTGTTCAATTTCTTCCACAAAAATATACACTCAAACTCTGTCATTAAACTTGAACTCTATAAGTATACTTGCACTGCGGTTTGGTCCTCTAAATAAAAAAAACGAGTAGAAAACTTCTGCCTACTCCATATTAAAGCAAAAGAATTATTAGTCTAAAAAATTACAAACAAAGACACATAACATCAGCTTCAAATAATCGAAAATCAACTTACGCGCGGAATGCAGATATCTATGTCGCGAAGCAAAATTTACAGATAAAATTCACGCCTAAATCATCTAAACAGATGAAAGCTTCACAACTCAAACTACACAAGCCAAACAAATAGGCTCACATGGTTCTGAATTAATCAGAAAGATCTTTCAAAAAGACACTTGGATGAGTTTACATGTGCAGTAACTGATTACTTCTCAATACAAAACAAAAGAGAGCACACACACACACACAGGCATGGCGTACGCTTATCCAGTGAATCGTCAGTAGGCGTTGTTAGATCATTGTAATTTCATTTCGATGAATGTAAACAAACACATACATGACGCACTCTTACCTAGAGCAAAGACAATTATGCTTAATGTATCTACCAATGAAATAGTTTAAACTAAATTTACCACTTGACTTAATGATTGTCAAATTGTTTGTGGGATGTGCTTTCCGTTGAAAAAGACCACAGTAACCGGTAGCTAAAACGTTCGGAGTAAAACTGAAGGCAGTGTATGCAAACAACTTGTTTGGAACAACAAGTAGAAGGTAATTAATCTATTCCCTGTCGCGAAATGTGTTCCGTCTCATATTTCCACAGATTCGCACACATACGAGCTTTCATAACAAAGAACCGAAACAAATAAAAACAGAATTAATGAATAAACGTTAATATACCGCGAAAAAATATATTTTTTAAAAGCTCTAGCCCAACATTTTCTATAATTATGGAAATAAATAAATTAACAAAATAGAAAATTCCATGAAGAGTTATTTAATGCAGATTTCAATCAATGACTACAAATCTGGCAGACTTGTGTCTTGCCAGAAAATGTCTATACAATACAGGTCTTTGTATAACACAGACAGATCAGAAATGGCTGTATGCAATTTTGGGTCAAACGCGATATTCAAGTGAATATACCTGAATGAGTCCACCGATTAAGTGAAGCACAATTAAACGAACATTGGTTGCGCGGGTGGTGATATGATAATATAATATATATATGCTATATCTCTGTATATTGGAAAAGAAAATCAAACTCCCAGATATGTAACGCTTAGATGATTTCCCCTTTGGAGGTGATCTTCCAGCGGAAATCTTCAAACGAAAAGTAATTCGAGCGACAAAAGCACAGTTTCCATCAATACAGGTGAGAGTGGTGTTCAACACAACAAAACTGATGCGCACGAATGAAAAAGATAGCCTCTCTGTGACGTCAACACCTTTGTCTGTATACAAATTTCAATGTACCTGCAACGCTCAGTACATCGGCAGATCAAAAAAGAGGCTCGAAACTAGAATAAATCAGCATCTCCCTCAAAAACTATTAAAGAGGGGTGCAGCTCCTGCACAAAAATCAGCAATTTGCGAACATGTACTACTCACAGGTCATGCTGTTAGTAGTAACAATTTTTCAGTTCTCTACAAGGCAAAAACAGAGAAAATGCTTCTAGCTTTTGAAGCTATTGCAATTAATAAGCTGAAGCCCTGCTTAAACGTGCAGAAAATAATTCAAAAAGAAATTAAATTGGACTGGAACAAAGACATGACTGACATGCCTTTAAAAATAACCAACGCTTCGCAAAATGCGACACATACATCAATTACGGACGCAATTACAATGAAAGCGATGACACACCAAATGACGTTACGCAAAAGGAGTGGTCTAAATTGCACAAAAGTAGTGGTCTAAATTGCGCAAAACAAAGGCTAGAATAACGAAGAGGAGATTGGTTACAACACATGTACAGTGGGATTGAATGAACGAATATACTAACGAATCCAGAATAATGGCTGTAGATACTGGTAGAAATAAGATTTATTAATAAATGTTATTCCATGGAGTACGTTGTTTTGTTCTTACATATACATATATATATAATAATTGTTATCACCACCCGCGCAACCAATGTTCGTTTAATTATACCATAAATGTTCATTTCAATACCATTTCCCCATGTAATGTGATTGTCTGTTCAAGTAATGACAGATTGGGCATGGTTAGTTGGAACTTTAGGAGTCTAAATGGATGCCATATAGTGAGCTCCACCCTAAAAGGAAAAATTGACTAACCGAGTTACATTAGTTAGTCATATAACTGAAAATTGTGTGTAGTGTAGTGTGACGAGCGAGGATAGCTCAGTGGTTAGAGCTCCAGATTCCGAAGCAGACGTGCCCCAGGTTTCGTATCCTGTCCGCGGACAAAATTCTGGCCAGTACTTCGATGAGTTCCCAATAAGGACGAAACCGGTCTACTGGATGAATTGCCTTTTCTACACTATACAGGGTCTATGAGTTTATACCGGACATATGCTAAGTAATTAATGGGTCAGGTGTTTATATCAAGACCGCAACCTTGATTAAAAAGTGAAGCACAAATCGGTATAAAGCAAGAAAATGCATGCAATGCACAGAATCGGAGGTGAAAGGGATGGGCTGCATGACTCTGAACTAAAGGCTCTCGGATACAAACCCACGTGTGAAACTATACTATAGAGAAAACCATGCAATCCATCAAAATTCAACACCGAATGGAGCAATCCAACATGGTTGTCAGTGAGCTCATTTCTAAAAATGGATCATTCATAACTCAGTAGTTAAGGCGACCCTGTTTATGCAGTCATAAAAATGTCCAGATTAACGGTCGGGAAGCACTAGTTTATCAGCTCAATAATAGCAGCATGAATCTGGTGGAGTCTAGTGTGATACATCCATCATTCTGTTTTATGTGTAGCCTCAAGTTCGGTTTAACTACGCATTAAAGATTAGTGTTAATTTAGTAGTGACTGAATAAGATCAAGCGTGACAGATGTAAAGGGCACGCTTCGGCTGCCGAAGAAAATTTTGGCCACTGGCGTCCTGGTGATTAGTGTTTTTTGTCATTGATTGAACGATGATCTACTGTTTGTGGAATCGTGCACAATTGGTAATGGAAATCAGGCTGTTACAGCCACCTCTACTTCCTATTTGGCCATTTTCATGAAATTTCTTCTTCACAATGTAGCAAAAAGGCTTCTGTATATGCTATGAATATGGTGAATATTGATCAAATCACTGAAGCCAACGTCGTATTGAGAAATTAAAAAATAGTAACTTGATATGCATTAAATCTAGATAGGTTTTCACGTAAGCGCATTTAATGTGTAGAAATAAAAACAAAATGGCAAATAAACAAACCCTAGCACGTACATAGTAAAAACTAGAAATACATAAATGTTGCCTAATTGAAATAAGAATATTACAGAACTCAGTATACTAAATTTGTCTACGTGTTATTAGTTTCGAACTACTGCTACTACCTAATTTTCTGAAGTCATAAAATTGGAGTCGGTATTGTCCTTAATCAAAATATCTTAAGCGTGTTTAATTGAATGGATCATCGTAAGCAGCCAACTTTTTGCAGTACAATTAAAGACATCCACTACAATCAATGATAGAAAGCTTATTCAACGCTGCCTTTTCTTTGCAATTGATCTAGACTCCACAAAATGCAGCACAGATGACAGCAATGACATCTTCTGCTCCTACCTACGTTCCCTAATAAGTTGAATGAGAAGTTCATGTGTAACCATGGAAAAGGGCAGCATGAACGCCAAAAATGGATGCTTAAGCAAGCAGAATTTCATCTAAGTGATAAATACACTTAAAGATCAAGGCGCAACAATAGTGGTAAAAAAACATTTGTACATCTGTGCAGATCACAGATTATATTTGAAGAGCATATGGCGTCCTCTGGCTCCCAAACAACTGAGGACAAAACTAGATCTTCATCTCCGAAAATATGCTTGTATCGCCAATATCAAACGATAATCTCGAATAATAACCATATATAGAAATTCGGAATGCAATCTTGTCTCAAACATTAAGAGCTATAGGACCTAATTATCGGCTACCGGCCTTATATACGAATGGTGACAACATAAATTTTTAGACATTAACTAATCTCTTTCGTACTATATGCATTGAGTGTACCTTTCCGGTTACTTGAAGCGCGTCGACTATCATTCCTATCTTCAAAATAGGCAATTGTAATTTGTGAGATAACTATCGTGGCATAAACTTTACTCGCCATATCCAAATAACTTGCTTCAGTTAAAGTAAGACGTCTCAGCGCTTTACATGGATCACATATCAAAGAATAACAAGCAGGATTCTGGGCAAAAAGAGGTTAAACAGTTAATATTTTATCTTAATACAAGTTCTTGAACAGCGAAATCTGCATCGCTGTCTTACAATAGTTGTCTTTATAAAAGTTGGAAAGCATTTGATTTAGTAGGTCGCCGATTTCTTAGCGGAAGTCATTGAGAAATACGAATGGTGACAAAATAAATTTTTAGACATTAACTAATCTCTTTCGTACTATATGCATTGAGTGTACCTTTCCGGTTACTTGAAGCGCGTCGACTATCATTCCTATCTTCAAAAAAGGCAATTGTAATTTGTGAGATAACTATCGTGGCATAAACTTTACTCGCCATATCCAAATAACTTGCTTCAGTTAAAGTAAGACGTCTCAGCGCTTTACATGGATCACATATCAAAGAATAACAAGCAGGATTCTGGGCAAAAAGAGGTTAAACAGTTAATATTTTATCTTAATACAAGTTCTTGAACAGCGAAATCTGCATCGCTGTCTTACAATAGTTGTCTTTATAAAAGTTGGAAAGCATTTGATTTAGTAGGTCGCCGATTTCTTAGCGGAAGTCATTGAGAAACACATGGCTGTGTTTCTACCATTTAATGCTAAGCGGAATGATCTAGAGACATGAACAGAACACCAAATTTAGTTGGTGACACTGTTACCCTGTTCGCCGAAGGCACAACCGTTAACGCAGCATAGCCAGCAAATCGCTATCGAGGAATTTAGTCAATTAAGGAAGGAAAGAATTTGTGGGCGCTCAAATACGAACTTTGAATATCCAATAGTGGTATTTCACAAGCCTGAATCTGGGTAATGAAGTACCTGTGGTAATTATCGTCTGAAAATTCGTATCCCCTAAAGAATAAGAGTACTTTTCTCAGGGATATAACGAGATATGAGGTTTACACTACGTTAGATCTACAGAATGCTTACTACCAAGTATCTACTTTGACAATAAATTACTGAAATTAGGCACAAATTCTTGCTGTTATTGATATTAAGGAGGGATCTCGAAATTGTTTCAGGTATCGAATTGGTTGTTCCGTTTTCAAAGTTTTTTCTTCCGGAATGGATCATCGTGTCAATCCCAAAGACTGTGAGAATACACACCCTGTTGTGATAATTTTTTTGTAACAAATCATATTTTCATATAATGGTAGAGGAAGATATTTCCTCGGACAAAATTAAAGTGACATTTATTGATAAATTTAAGCCACCTTGGCTGATTGAAACGAATTTTATTTAAAAAGAAATTATTCGTTTATTTTCTCGAACATTCTTTGTTTAAATACTTGACAGTATATATACTTTTGAATTGTGTGTAATTTCAGTTTTGGTAATCTGTACTTGACTGGCCTGACTTTCCTCAGCAAGCTGCATTTGTTCCTTTTCTCCAATTTACGTTTATAATTACTCGATTTTCACAATATATACCTGCTATCATTTTGTCTTTTGAATCGTACATATTGGGGACGTTCTGGAACAGGTAATTTAATAATTCTGTTTTTCACGTCTTATTTCTTTCCAGGTTATTTGATCGGGTGTTTTGCTACGTAAGAAGTTCACATTCCGTTTGCCTAACACTAAGTTATCAAATTAATAATTAAGTACGATCAGCATGGAAGCTAATCTTAAGTTTGAGGACACAAGCAAATTAGCTCAAGATATAGCAGGCATGAATTTAATAGATGTGAACGAGAGTACTAGCTTATCAGATTCAATTGGGCAATTAAGGACTGAACACGACTTGGCATCTATGGGGTTCTCAGTTACTAATAGGTATGGAGCCTCTACAAAATATGGCGACCGCGCCAGTCCAAAAATATTCAGTCTACCACCGTATAGATCCGAAAAACACTCAAGTTGGGTCGGGGATGCCCAAATGATATTTAAAGCTTACCAAATTGTAAACCCTATGGAGAAATTTTCTGCAGCATGGATGGCATTGCCTGAGAATTTCAGAAGCACCTTGGAAAACTTTAGAGACAGAACTGTGGAAGAAGATCCGTATAATGCATTTGAGTTACTAATGGCCGAAAATTCGACAGAGATATCAGCCTGGAAGATCGGCACAAATGTGCGAATTATTACGCCTAGAAAAGATGGGGCGTCAACTACCATCAGAGTTTTATGAACGCCTTTGTACGAAAGCTTCCGGGTTGAATATATCTAGAGATGTGGTGAATTCTATTTTTACAGCTGAGCTACCATCCAGGCTTAGAGCCACATTAGAGGTATTTGAAACAATGAATGTTGATTGGCCAAGTAAACTCAGAGGGCTAGACGGAGTGTATAAACAGCAGGAACCACAGGTACATGCTGTAACGGCAGATTCTGTCATGGTGCAGCCAGTTAGGGCAGATACCGAAACCACCCTGACGCTACAAGAAAGTGTGCGTTACTTATGTAGAGAAGTTGCTGGTATACATCGAAAAATGGATGATATGGCGAGAGCTATTTCGCAACTTCAGAGTCAGGATAGAAATACTAGACGTCGAGGGAGTCACTCGCGTCAACGCTTCGATGGGCCGCGCGAATGGTGTAAGTCACATTGTGAATATGGACGAAGTGCAAAGTGCCAAGGAGAGAATTGCATATACCCGCGTTTAGTTGGACCCAAATGGAAAGGAAGCACTAAACCGGTAGAGAGGAATCCATCACCGGAAAAGGATAAAACCCCCGCTAGTAGGAGCCGTAGGGGGGGTTCCATTGCAAAGGCTCCCAGACATGCCTTTAAAAGGCATACTTAAGGCAAAAGCAAAAGATGCGACAAGATCAAATAGCACCGAAACAGAAGGCAAGAGGGTCAGATTCTTCCTAAGCGGAGATCTGGAAAACATTGCCGGATTATCCAGCAACAAATTCATTATTAAAGATAAATTAACTGGACTGGAGTTTCTTATCGATACAGATGCTGAAGTAAGCATAGTTAGGTCAGACGTGGTGGAAGCAGATTGCCCCACATTTGATTATCAACTATGGGCCGCAAATGGTAGTCCGATAGGAGTTAAGGGATGAAAGAATTGTCGGTGACCTTAGGCCAGAAATCTTCTTTTACATGGAACTTTCTCGTAGCCGATGTCAAGGACCATATCATTGGGATGGATTTCTTGACGCACTTCAAACTGACTCTAGATCCCAAAACTAGGACTATCGCAGAAGGCGTAGGGGTGTTAACACATACTGAGTCTAACACTTCGGCAGTTAGAACAGTTCTTTTACCCCGTCCTACGGTCGCACATGACTTTGCCGACATCATCGAGAAACACCTTGCAGTGTTTCAACCTTTCAGTGCCAAAAGGACAGGATTGAAGACAGGAGTAGAACACCAAATAGAATTGGTGGCTCCGTTGCCTTGTTCACCAAAGGCTCAACCATTGGCACAACACAAGCAACAAGTTGCTGTGTCCGAATTTCACCAATTGCGCGAAGAGGGGATTTGTAGAAGGTCAAATTCCAATTTTGCTTCCCCAATAGTGATAGTTCCCAAACCTGAACCGGGACAATGGAGGGTTTGTGGAAATTATCGTCTATTAAACTCAGTGACGAAGGGTGATTCTTATCCTCTCCCTAACCAGAGTACTCTGCTCCGAGACATAATGGGATATGAGGTTTATTCAACTTTAGATCTCCAGAAAGCGTACTATCAGATACCGATGGAGGAAAGTTCTATACCACTCACCGCAGTCAGATTTCCAGGAGGGGGATCGCATGAATTTCTTCGAATGCCATTTGGTTTGAAAAATGCCAGTCAGATATTCCAGCGTTTGGCTGAAGAAATCCTTCAGAATTGTCCATTTGCGAGGGTATATATAGACGACATAATAATTTTTAGTCGCTCACGTGATGAACATCGTAGGCATTTGGAAACGGTTTTGACCAGGCTGGAACAATATGGATTAGTGGTCAAACCCAATAAGAGTAACATCGGATGCTCTTCAGTTAAGATACCTTGGACATATACTTTCCAAAGACGGAATTAAACCTTTGGAAGATAAAATCCAAGCTATCAAGGACGTAACGGAGCCCCGAACCGTGCGCCAGTTGCGAAGGTTCTTGGGCATGATCAGCTATTACCGTCGATTCATTCCAGGTCTAGCCGGAATTCTAGGATCGTTAACACGCCATCTCACTCGTGAAAAAGAGCACGATCAAGAAGTCTTGGCCTATAAACTTGAGTCCAGGAAGACCGAGAAAAATTCCAGAGGGCCAAGGAAATGCTAAGTGACATAACCACACTAGCACCTGTAGATTGGGAGAAAGCCATTCGAGCTAATCACAGATGCCTCAGATGTTGCAATAGGGGCAGTGCTTCAGCAAAGAGATCAGGATATAGTAAGACCGATTGGGTTTTATAGCCGTAAGCTTAATGATCGAGAAAAACGTTATGATACGTTTGGCAAAGAGCTTCTAGCTGTGTATGCCGCAGTGCTACATTTTGAGCATTATTTAGATGGTCATCAAGTTTAAGTTATTGACCGATCATAAGCCGTTGATCAGCATACTTGGTAAAACAGCGAGGCTTAATTACTCTCGTAGAGTAAATTCCCAAATAACACGGTTAGCAGAGTTCGATTTCACTGTGTCTCATATTGCTGGTAAAGAGAATGTGGTAGCCGATGCACTTAGCAGACCGAATGAAGCCGATGTCGAGCTGATATATCAAGGTCCGTTGAAGAATCTAGCACGATTCTACGAACAGATTTAGTTAGTCAAATCGAGGAAGCGCAAGGATCGGATCCCTTTACGTTAGTATTGTCCAAAAGACCAGGATATGTTCGCAAGCTCCTGAGTGGCAAGTGGTTGTTATGCGAAACGTCCAGAAGTCAACCACGACCATATGTGCCGTTGGAGTTACGGGCCAAAATTATCCAACTATTTACACGATATGGCACATCATTCCATAAAAGCCACAATTCGATTAGTTAACGACAAATACGTATGGCCGCACATGTCTAAAGACATACGGGTATGGGTAAGAGCCTGTGCCAAGTGTCAAACGTGTAAGGTGTGGAGACATACCAGAACCGAGATAAAGAATATTGGGATACCAATCGGACGGTTCAGACACGTACACATAGACATTGTCGAAATGCCTGAGAGTAATGGCCACAAATATTTGCTAACTATGGTAGATCGATTTAGTCGTCAATTCGAAGTAGCGATTTTAAAAGACATGACAGCGCAAGAAGTCTTGTTCGCGTTTCTACATAATTGGATATCGCGTTATGGTGTTCCGGAAAAGGTCACTAGTGATCGCGGTAGTCAATTTATGTCCGAGCTTTTCGTAAGATCTCTCAACATCATGGGAACAACTGTATTGCATACTAGCGCATACAACCCACGAGCAAATGGGATGGTAGAAAGGCTGCATCGTGAACTGAAAGCTGCGCTTAAGGTGTACTAGTGGAACAAGCTGGATACACAATCTTCTTATAGTACTACTCGCCATGCGCAACAGATATAAGGCACAATTAGGTACTTCATTAGCAGAATTGGTTTATGGAGAACCATTAAGGTTGCCTGGAGATCTTCTAATAGAAACTCCGAGCAGTCTTGATTGGGCTTCTAGTTATGTAGATTGGTTTGTAGGAGCACTTAGAGACAAGATATGACGCTTGGCTCCGACTAAGACTAGAAAAACAAAAACCAAGTGCTATGTGTCCTCTAATCTAAGATCGACTTCGCATGTGTAAGTAGCTAATGAAAATAGGAATAACTATCTAACACCATTTTACAAAGGACCATATAAGGTCAAAAGAATGGCTGACAAAAATGTCATCATAGAGGTAAATGGCATTGAGGATTGTGTTACGTTGGATCGTTGCATTCCCCAGTTTATCTGGTTAGACGATAGAACTGAATTATCAGACGCGTTGAATGACCATCGTCCAATTGAAAAATCTGAGGTGTGCAATCCCAACATACAGGCACAAAACAACATGCAGAAATTAGAAGATACGTTGTCAAATATAGTAAAATCTTATTCTACCGATTCACAACATGAAAACTTTCTGTCAATATCAGGTGAAACAGAGGAACCAGTAACAGCTTGACAGGGCGCGATGCCGACTTCAGGGGCGCCATTATGCACAACTCGTTCTGGAAGAGTGCAACATCTATTATTAGCCGTCTTTTTTAGAAGGTGGTGAATGTGGAGGAAGATTTTTCCTCCGACAAAATTGAAGTGACAATAATTAATAAATTTAAACCACCTTGGCTGATTGAATCGAATTTTATTTAAAAAGAAATTATTCGTTTATTTTACAGAACTTCCTTTGGTTAAATACTTGACTGTATAAATAATTTGAATTGTGCGCAATTTCAGTTTTCGGTTATCTGTACGTGACTGGTTTTAACTTGCTCGGCCTGCTGCATTTATTGCATTTTCTCCATTTTACGTTTACTCGATCTCCACAATATATTCCCGCTAACACTGTCTTATATTCTTACTTCCGTACATATTGGGGATGTTCTGGAACAGGTAATTTAATAATTCTGTTTTTCACGTCTATTTCTTTCCAGATTATTTGTTCGGGTGTTTTGTAACGTGAAGGTTTCCCATTCCGATTGCCTAACATTAAGTATCAAATTAATAATTAAGTACGATCGACATGGAAGCTAATCATGAGTTTGAGGACATAAGCAAGATAGCTCAAGACATGGCAGGTATGAATTTAACAGATATGAATGAAAGTACAAGCTTGTCAGATTCTATTATACAATTAAAGACTGATCACGATCTGGCATCTATGGGGTTCTCAGATAACAATGTAGAGGTTAAATTAATTATTGGACACCAATTAACCTCTCATATAAAAATAAATCAATTTTTATTTTTGACATTTGATGTTATCGCTGGTTTCGTAAAACAATATTGTAATTTTTGAAAAATATTGTAATTTTTTTGGAAGTTCTTTTGTTCATATTGTCGAAGTTTTGGACTTGTCTTGTCGAAGGAAAATGAGAGTTTTTGAACTGAGTTGCTGAATTGCACAAGCGGGACACTGTGTGGTTCCATCTCCGACTCTTTGTGAATAAAACATTATAATCTTCTTGTCAATTTGTTCTTTTTAATTATCAGCGAAAAGAACCACAAATTTGCTTTGGATATTTAAAGGGCATATTTGTTTGAAGGTCTAAATCATTCCGATTCAGTATCCTGTGGATATCAGCGTATCCGGGTGAGCTTATGACGTGATACGTTGAAATCCGCAAGGAAGCTGTGTTGCTGATGTCGCCTTGCCCGAATGCTAACTTGGCCATAATGGTGTTGTGGAGAGGTTTAGTTTGCCTAATTTCTGTGAGTTATCCTGATAAATTTACTCATAGTAGCAAGGTTTTCCTTCTCTCTCTACCCCTCTCCCTCTCTCGTAAATCTCAATAATAATTTATCTAAATTCACTTATATACTTTTTTTCACTTCTTATGGTTATATGGCAGTGAAACATTAGTCACTCGACTTTTGTGTGGCTGGAAATGAACTTATTTAATATAATATATAAATTGCAAGTAATTTAATAATATCATGTCTGGTTTATTAAATACTGAGGATACAGAGCAGTTGGCAAGTGGACTTAAGGATTGTAGCTTAAGAGATAGTTCAGAGGAACTTAAGTGTTCCAAGATAGATGATCATTCCGCATATATGGATTTTCCGGGCCTGGCATCCAAGAGACTCCCTTATGGTAGTGACCTAAGGGCCTCTACAAAAAATGGCGACCGCGCCAGGATCCTTTATGCGGAAAGATATGATGTAGATGATCGTTTTTGCCGCAAGTCTATGGATAGCAATGTTAAGCTCACCATGTACAGACCAGACAACCATTCTTAATGGGTCGAAGAAGCAAAATTTTATTTTAAACTAAAACGGATGACCGACCCTATAGAAAGGTTTGCCTTGGCCTGGTGGTGCTTACCTGAGCCATTAAAAAAGAATCTGTTTAGACTCAGGAATTTTGTTACTGAGAACGAACCAGAAAATGCATTTGAGCTTCTAGTAGAAGAACTCCATGGACGATATCAACCCGAGAGGATTGAACGGATGACTGACTTATTACGTCAGGAAAAGATGGGAAATCTACTTCCATCTGAATTTTATGACAGACTTATTTCAAAATCCATCGGGCTTGATATATCTGAGGAAGTTATAAATAGTATATTTGTAGCAGAATTGCCCACTAGACTAAGAGCCACCTTGGAGGTATATGATACATTGGAACTAGAGTGGCCCAAGAAGCTCAAAGGGTTGGACAAAGTGTATCGTCAGATGGAACCTAAGGTGTATGCAGTAACCGCAGATTCACGCCTGGAGCAGCAACTCAGACATCTCTCAGAGAGACTCCTGACCATAGAGAATGAATTAAGTGCCCTCCGCAGGGATGTGGGTTGGATAAAAAGCAATAAGGAAAGTTCCAACAGAAGTAGGGTAAATTCTCGGAGTCAACGTTCAAATTCCAAGCATTGGAGAGGCGAATCGCGTGAGTGTACAAGGACCACGCGAGTGGTGCATATCGCATCGCAAATACGCCGAGTTTGGAAAATGTCAGGAGGGGGATGCACATTTCCAAAGTTGGGTGGTCCCCGATGGAAAGGAAGTAGTCTTCCTGTAGCCTGGTCTAAGCTGCCGGAAAACTAATGAAGCCCCCGCTAATAGGAGCCGTAGGGGGTTGCGCATGCAAGGCTCCAAGGTATGCATATTCGTGGCATACTAAAATCATCGAAGTTAGGTTCGGAAGCTTCGATGGAAGAGACGCGCGGTAATACAGTCCGTAAATCTGTTAGATTTCGGCTGGCAGGTAATCTTAAAGAGGTTGCTGGTTATAGCAACAATAAGTTTGTTATAACTGATGAACTTAGCAGCCTAATTTGCTTAATAAACACGGGTGCAGAGGTGAGCATAGTTCGATCTGATGTGGTGGAAATTGATAGCCCCACATTCGATTACCAAATATGGGCTGCTAATGGAAGTCCAATTGAGGTTAAGGGAGTTAAAGAATTGTCAGTGACATTGGGGCAGAAATCTCCATTTACGTTGAATTTTCTGGTCGCGGATATAAAGGATAACATCATTGGGATGGACTTTTTGATCCATTTTAATCTCGCTTTAGATCCCAAAACTAGGACCATTGGACAAAGTACTGGGATAGTGACTTATGCTGAGACTGGGACCTCAGTAGTTAGGTCAGTGAGACTACCCAGACTCGTCGTCGCCGATGACTTGGCGGATGTCATCGAGAAACACCTGGCCGTGTTTCTGCCATTCAATGCTAAACGCAAGGGTTTAAAGACAGGCATTGAACACCAAATCGAGTTGGTGGAGCCACTATCTTGTTCGCCGAAGTCTCAACCGTTAGCACAACACAAGCAGCAAGTTGCTATTGAAGAATTTAAGCGGTTGAGAGAAGAAGGAATTTGTAGGCGTTCAAATTCCAACTTTGCATCTCCAATAGTGGTTGTTCCCAAACCTGAACCAGGTCAATGGAGGGTTTGTGGTAACTATCGTCTATTGAATTCGGTAACGAAAGGCGATTCGTATCCTCTACCGAACCAGAGTACTTTGCTCAGGGATATAATGGGATATGAGGTATATACAACGTTAGATCTGCAGAAGGCGTACTATCAAGTACCTATGGAGGCAGAATCTATACCGCTCACAGCAGTGTGATTCCCTGGAGGAGGATCGCATGAATTCTTATGTATGCCTTTTGGGTTGAAGAATGCAAGTCAGACATTCCAGCGTCTGACAGAGGAAGTTCTTCAAGACTGTTCATTTGCTAGAGTGTATATAGATGACATCATTATATATAGTCAATCTAGGGAGGAACACCGGGAGCATTTGGACATCGTTTTGTCTAAGCTGGAACATTATGGATTGGTAGTGAAACCAGAAAAGAGTAGGATTGGTTGCTCTACCGTAAAATATCTTGGACACACCATTTCCAAGGATGGAATCAAGCCCTTGGAAGACAAGGTACAAGCAATCAAGGATGTGCCAGAACCTAGAACTGTACGCCAGTTGCGTAGATTTTTGGGCATGATTAGCTACTATCGTCGGTTCATACCAGGTTTAGCTGGAATTTTGGGGTCGCTAACTCGACATTTAGTTCGCGAACAAAACACAATCAAGAAGTCCTAGCCTATTAATTTTAGCCAAGACGACAAGGAAAAATTCCAGAGGGCCAAAGATCTGTTAAGCCAAATAACCACATTAGCACCTGTGGATTGGACTAAGCCGTTTGAGTAGCCATAGGAGCAGTGTTACATCAACGGGAAAATGGTATAGTCAAGCCGATTGGATTCTATAGTCGGAAACTCCAAGATCGCGAGAAGCGATATGATACGCTTGGAAAGGAGTTACTAGCAGTTTATTCTGCAGTGCTGCATTTTGAGCACTACCTAGATGGACATCAGTTTATGATATTAACTGATCATAAACCGTTGTTGAGTATCATTGGGAAAGCCAATAGGCTAAATTATTCTCGGTGGGTGAATTCACAAATAACCCGACTCGCAGAATTTGATTTTACCATTAGTCATATCTCAGGAAAAGATAATTTGGTGGCAGATACTCTCAGTAGACCAGACGTATCAGATGAAGATATGATTCGTTCAGAGTCACTCGTATGCTCTATTGTATCTTCTAATGATTTTGTCCAGCAATTGATGGAAGCACAAGGTCTTGATCCTTTAGTAGGTGTGTTGGAAAAGAATCCTGCATATACACGCAGGAAGATTGGAGATAAGTGGTTATTATGTGAAATCTCCAGGAGCCAACCTACACCTTACGTACCGTTAGAATTAAGGTATAAGGCAATTCAGCAGCTACATGAATTCAGTCATCCTTCCATTAAGGCAACTATCAGGATGGTCACTGATAGATATGTATAGCCAAAGATGTCGAAAGACATAAGAGCCTGGGTAAGGACATGTGCCCGGTGTCAAACTTGTAAAGTTTGGCGTCATACTAAAACTGAAATTAAAATGATCGGTCTACCAGCGGGTCGTTTCATGCATGTTCATATTGATATAGTAGAAATGCCTGAGATTTCTGGCCAAAAGTATTTACTCACGATGGTCGATCGGTTCAGTCGTCAGTTTAAGGTAGCAATTCTGAAGGACATGACAGCTCAAGAGGTCTTACTTATGTTCTTGCATAATTGGGTGTCGCGAAATGGTGTACCGGTAAGAGTAACTACTGATCGTGGTAGTCAGTTTATGTCTGAACTGTTTATCAGATCATTGAATACAATAGGGATAGAAGTAAGACACATGTGCTTATAATCCCAGAGCTAATGGGATGGTTGAGAGACTGCACAGGGAGCTGAAGGCTGCATTACGCTGCACCGGTGGATCCAGTTGGATACATGATTTGCCCATAGATTTGTTGGCAATGCGAAACAGATACAGAGTTCAGTTAGGAACATCCATAGCAGAATTTGTATATGGAGAAAAACTAAGGCTACCTGGAGATATTCCAATAGAAGCTCCAAGTTGTCTCGATTGGGCCTCTAGTTCAGTAGATTGGTTTGTTGGAGCATTGAGAGATAAAATGAGTCGTTTAGCTCCAACCAAACTAAGTTCCAAGTGCAAAACTATGTATCACCCCTAGGACTGGTTTGGGGTTGAGATCAAGTCAATCATATGACTGAGAAAAATGCATTTATAGAAGTAAATGGCACTGTAGAATGTGTAACACTGGATCGCTGTATTCCACAGTTTATTTGGACGGAGGAGGAGACTGAGGAACAGTATTTACCGAAGTACCCAGAAGTTGAGGCGAGATGTGACTCAGAAATTGGTGAGAAAAACGAAGAGTCGAATAAATATGGTAAAGAAGTAAAGATTAAAACCAAGACAACTGAGAATAAAGAACAATGCGATGTGAAAATGAAATCTGGTGAAGTACCAGCACAACTTGTTGAAACTCGGTCTGGAAGAATCATCAAGAAACCGAAGAATGAAGACTACATCATGTATGGTTAATCATCTTAAACATGAGGGTGTATGTAGAGGTTAAATTAATTATTGGACACCAATTAACCTCTCATATAAAAATAAATCAAATTTTATTTTTGGACATTTGATGTTATCGCTGGTTTTGTAAAACAATATTGTAATTTTTGAAAAATATTACAAAATTTTTTGGAAGTTCTTTTGTTCACATTGTCGAAGTTTTGGACTTGTCTTGTGAAAGGAAATGAGAGAGCTTTGATCTGAGTTTCTGAATTGCATAAGCGGGACACTGCGTGGTTCCATCTCCGACTCTTTGTGAATAAAACTTTGTAATCTTCTCGTCGTTTTGTTTTTAATTATCAGCGAAAAGAACCACAAATTTGCTTTGGGTATTTAAAGTGTATATTTGTTTTAAGGTCTCAATCATTCCAGTTCAGTAAATTTGTGGACATCAGCGTATCCGGGTAAGCTTACTTAATTAAAATACTATTTAATAAAATCATGTCTGGTTTATTAAATACTGAGGATACAGAGCAGTTGGCTAGCGGACTTAAGATGATCATTCCGCATATATGGATTTTCCGGGCCTGGCATCCAAGAGACCCCCTTATGGTAGTGACCAAAGGGCTGTAGAGGAAGCTTTTTCCTCTGACATAAAAGTCTTACTTTTATCATAACATTGTTTACACGTTGTGTTACTATGCAAAGGTAGTACGAAGCAATAACATTTATATAAACAAGTTTTAATTATTTTAGTAAGCAAATAACAATGTTAACAATGTAAGAATTGTTTATTAGTGAGGTTTGAGTTGTCTGTTCTGTGTGCTGGACGCAAAATGATCTCTGTTAACTTTTAACATTTTTTTGGTCTTATCATTACTATTTTGATTTTATCAATAAATTTGTGTTACAACAAGATCAGGTTATATATTTGCGTGTATTATTTGCTGTGATTAACATGGAGGTATTCCAAATTATATGATCACACCGCATATATGGATTGTCCGCGCCTGGCATCTCAGAGGCTCTCTTCTGGTAGTGACCAAAGGGCCTCTACAACAATAAGTATAGAACCTCTAAAGATACAGAGCAATTAACGGAAGGACTTAAGAAATTTAGCTTAAGATAAAGTGATGAGGAATTTAATTGTCACAAATTTCGTTATCCTTCCACTCAAATTGGATATCCAACTCCGGCGTCTGAGGGAGTCTCCTATGGTAATGACTACCCCTAACAAAACATGTCGTATATGTCAAGCAATTAAAAATTTTGAAATTCTGCGTTCTAAAATAATACCTCTCTTTTAAAATTATCTTGTAAATCCTTCTTCCACATTTATAAATATCTAAACGAAATATACACAGAAGTGAAACATCATTATTAGCGCATTCAGAATTTTCAAAGCAATGTAGGAAAAATAAAATGTAATTCAACTTATTCTTATTGAAATAATAAATTTATAAGTAAACAAGAAAAATAATACTTGACACTATTTTAAGGTTGGATTTTTCTTTAATGAACGTTTAATAATTAAGGTAAGTTAAAAAATGTTTTTCATTTTATTCTTGTGTTGATGAGAACCAAGCCAGTTATCGTAACGCAAATTCATTTAATAGAAAAAGAACAACTATGTAAACGTCCTTACTGCAAGAAAATTCCGAGCACTCTTTCAAAATAGTTAACAGGCCGTTGATAATGAAACACAGCTACTATGAGTGGCCATTATGAAGACCGGAATTGCGTACTCCTGCAAATGCCGATAAAGTTTGGTTGTGTTGCATTTTTAGGAGTACTCCTAGACACTTGAGACCATCTCTGGTTTATTGGCTGATATTTCTTCGTGTGGATGCATCAGGCTAAGTAGAATTGTCGAAACCAGAGGGGAAAGTTGCTGTGTGAAGTCTCCGATTTTTCTTGTTGAATACCAGCGGCAACACCATGATGGCCTGCACTCGTAGAAATCCGATTGATTAATAATCGATCACGTATGATTAATTGTGCAGCAACAAGAAGATTGGCGTGATTGAAGTCCAACTGACTAGGTGACACAGCGTGATATACGCGTCCAGATATCTGTAAAGATGAGCAGTCAAGTAGAGAGAAGCAAGTGAAATGCATATGATGAAGATCTACGGTAATGTAGATCGAAATATTATGAAAAAATAAAATTACTGGAACAATGAAAGCTGCGTTAGTCAAAACGCAGATCAGGTAATTTCAATTAATTCAGTATCGCAACAACGCCATTCCTTCAAGTAGAGAGAATGACAATAGTCAAGCGTAGCGCACAGGACTGAAATATCAAGTTTGTGATGATGCATGGTTAATGCACCGTGCTTATATCGTTGTGCAAGCGCAAGGTCGATTGCCATTGGTTTACGGCAAATTTTGATTGTTTTAATTGGTACCGCGTAATGAAATTTGATTTTCATTTAGGCAATATGTCGGTGAATTTATCTGAGCCGTTACATTACTTTCCTCTAGGAAAAAAAGCAAAAACTCCTGTCATCGAAGCTTGATAGGTAATTTAGGGCAGAGATCAAACCCAGTTAAGCAACTGGTTATTATTCTGTCCATGGCTAATATAAAATATGTATATTAAATGCTGGGCTGGTGCATAATTGTTGGTTGCATTAACAATGATATGATGCCAAATAACTATTAGAAATTGCTACACAAATTGTTAGTTGTAATGGCCGGTCATAACGCGTGAAGCAAAATAGAGTAGTGTGAGGTTAAGAGAGCCACAGTGTGAAAAATGCAAATTAGATTGGCATTGCAGTTGCTAATATTAAGTTAAAACCTGGGCAGGCTGGATCCACGTCAATGAGTTTGAATACGAACAAAAAGCTACTGTGTGCTCGACGCTGTGGTCATTATATTCGTAGAGTGTGCGTTATGCAACTGATGAAGTTGAGATAGGCATTGAAAGTGGCCTGTACCATGATATGAAGCCGATGACTACTTAGTGTTGCTACGCATATCTTTAGCTATAAGTAGCTGGTCATACCAAAATAGGAAGTTTGAGCTCAGTTGTGAGCCATACGTTGCAACAGTACAATGTAATATATATATTTATATATACATGAAAATCAATCGTAAGGACAAGATTGTCGTTGAGCATTGTCGCATAGATGGCTTAATATCAAATAACAGTTCGAAAATGCTACATAATTGTTAGCTAGGAACAGCTGGTTATACTACGTGAGGCAAGTGAATGTGATAAAGGTAAATGAATCGTGTGGATTCACAGTCCACGTTGCACAAATGGTGCTCAAATGTTAACAATTGATACATATAATAACAAAAGATTAATGTAAACAAATTATCACTTGAACGTTCTGCAAAGCAATCTATTGTTAGATTGATTTTGTAGACAGGTAGAGCCAGTAAGCGTATAGAAGGTTGTATGTTGCCAGGATCAGGCGGTTCGATAAACGGTTTCAACCTGTCTATGCCTACCGATGTAGACATCGAACCTTGCATGATAATGAAATATTTCATCTGACTGATAAAAATCGGGTAAGGGCCGCGATACTTTGTTTGTATTGGTGCAACAGCAGCGTCGTTACGATCGAGTACTCTCTTGTGGCTGTGGAGCTGCAAGTGAACGAAGACTGGACGAGGAGTATGTCTCGGCTTCTGTTCAGATGTGTTACCGAAATGAAGTCGAAGGCGAGAAGCTTCGACTTATGGATCATCCTCTGTGGGTAGTAGACGTGGGAGCTGAATAGGCAGGCGTAGATCCATGCCACACAAGAATTGTGACGCATATGTTCTAAAAGATTCACTTGTACGGGAACGCATAGCAGGTAGGACTAAATGTAATTCATCGACAGAGTTTCCATTAAAAGGACAAGGATGCTAAAGCTGCTTTGAGATTACTATGCATTCTTTCTACTATACCGCTAGATTGGGGATGATAGGTAGTCGTGTGACGTAAGGTGCATCCCATAAAACGCAAGGTAGTTTTAAAACTATCCGATGAGAAGCAAGTACCTCTATCACTGATGAACTCGTTGGGACCACCATAATGTGTAAAGATAAAAAGTAAGCTGAAACATTGAAGCTTTTTCAGATAAACTAGGTCGATCTATACGATGGCAAGGCGTGAAGTTGTTGTGAAATGTTGCAAATCAGAACGAGTTTGCCGTGTGATCTTGTTTTTTTGGAAAACACTACACGCGGTGACCCATCGTTTAGCGTTCTGCCTGAGCCTGTAATCCCAGATACGATCTGTATAGTGGTGACAACGCAGAAGAAGAATCAGAAAGAAATATGCCGGCGTTTTTACCCGAATGGACTTATTTTTTGACCAATTTTTCCAATGCCGCGTTTTGCGTACGCGGGTAGTGATAGAACCGCAATTCCATTGAGGTGAATGCAAACTCAACCCGATCAAAGACAAAACAAAATTGTAAATTGTGATCAATCGGATCTTTGTGAAACTGTCCATGCAAAGCTACTACCCGCGTACGCAAAACGCGGCATTGGAATATATGAAGCTGGCACTCCGACAAAACAATTTCTTTTAAAAATACTCTGGAGGTGTTTTCAGAATTGTACAGCCTCAAACCATTACTGGATGCCCCTGGATACCATGGCACGCATCAAGTGGTAGTTCTCCAGCTAACTTAGTCTTTACCCGGGTTGCAACCGCATAAAGCCATCACATTTATGCTGCTGGTTCCGACCAGTGTAATTATCAGCTCCCAGGGTGGCCTGGAAAAGAGATTTCAGGCTCTTCAGAGTTCGGTCATGGTGACAGACAAAGTAGGAGCTGCAACTTCACGCATGGGTTCAGTTACAACTTCTGGCTGGAGCGAAAAACCGTACTGTAATTCTTCGCGGCATAATAATCTATTCCGCGACAGACGGCAACCGATAGTGGCCTGGAAGCAAAGTCAATATGTAAGGACACCATCTGCGACGAATACTTCATCCAAGCGCCAGCAAAACCAGTATACTGCTCCTAAAGAACGGCCAGTTAAGTTAGGAAACAAGGTCTATAATCTCACAAATAAAGCTGATCCAGATCAGGGCACAAATATTAATCCTTCGGAGGATCCGAGGGGTAGATCGAGTGAAGACCAGCAGATGGCCTTTGAAGAAAAAGATGTATTGGAAACGTTGCCAAATGTAAGGATATTTATTAAAGTTAAATATTTAGAACTCTTTAACGGACAGCCAGTAATAATGCAATTGGATACTGGAGCTGACGTGTCGGTATTACCACTGACTTGGCCATTAAACAACATAACACTTACGAGAGCAAGTGTATGTCAGGCATCGGGCGCATCGATGGTGGCTGCGGGCAATTGGGCCACGAACTTGTTAATAAATGAAAATATCTACCATGTTTCTTTTTTGTAGCGAATATGCAAACGCCCTTATTGGGACTTGATTTCAATATAAAATGGGTTAAGACAATAAACTGTCAAAATAAGCGTATATGCATATCGAGGCCTGAAAGCATAAATTGAATAGTCTATATGTACCCTAAGGTGCAGGAGAAGATCAGTTTTCTACCTAAGTGGTAGAGGAATCTTCAAACCCAATATAACATTATATTCCAATAGCCTGATTGCAACGAACGTCCAGGGCCGATGGTCGACCAGTTTAAAGTATGGCTAGAACCAAATGAAGGTTACGAACCACCAAAATTATATGGTGCACCTCCAAAGAAATTAGCAGCGACGACTCGAGCAACCCAAGAAATGATAGAAGCCGGCGTTCATCAACTGTCATCATCTGTTTTTATAGCTTCGATGGTTTACGTTACGAAAAAGCATGGTTTGCTCCGACCGGCGGCTGATTTCCGGCAATTAAACTCAATGACTAAACCTACCCCGTATCCCGTGCCGAAAGTGTTCCAAAGAATGATGGACTCGTTAGTGTCTGACTTAACTTGTACAACAGCTTACGTAGAAGATGTTATTATATGGGCCACTACTGAACACGAATTACTAGTTAGGCTGCAGAAGATTTTGGCCAAAGCTGTAGAATGGCGATTACACTTTAATCCAAAAAAAGTTCAGATAAGTTTGGAAGTGCGGTTCCTGGGGCACTCAGTCACAGCGGATGGATGTATGCCATTAGATTCAAATTTACAACCTATCAAGGATTATCCAGAGCCTACTAATGGAAAAAATTGCGCCTGTTTATTTGTATGATGAATTTCTGGAGACCATATTTTGAAGTGATGGCGGTTATGCAGCAACAGTTGTTTAAGTTATCTAGTGCCAAGATACCGTTTCGGTGGACGGACGAGGCTCAAGAAGCGTTTATGCTATGCAGGCAGAAACAAATAGATAAAATTATTTTGACTTTCTCGGTAGGTAATATGTCAATTGTTACAGACGCGTCAGATATTGGAATAGGAGCGGTGTTACGAGCTGACGGACGTCCTGCGCAATATATAAGTCGCACACTCACTAAGGTGGAACAGAATTATACCGTCACAGAAAAGAAATTTCTTGCCGTACTATGGGCGCTACGGAAGTTTAGATATTTTCATCGGGGGACACGTAGACGTCTTTACCGACCACAAAGCGCTAGTGCATTGAAGATCACTGTGTACTGAGAAGAAACGTGTACACAGAGCCATTGAAGAGAAGAAAGAATAATATGTATGAATTCATCATAGAGCAGGGATCGAGAATGCGGCAGCCGATGCGCTCAGCAGTATTTCCACTGCATGGGTTTCGCCACTTATAAAAGTCTCTGAAGAACAAGGAAATGATGCCACGTGTCATGAAATAGTCAATCAATTAAAAAACGGCAAAGTGGTGTCCGCACCATACAAAACGTTGGTGCGGAAAGAAGGACAAACGGTGCAATGGTTTGTGCCAGAATCGATAAGAACAGAATTAATGACCTTTGGCATGAAACGTTGGGACATCCTGGCACTGGGCGACTCATTGAGACATTTTAGTAACGATTTTATTGGCCTGGCATGTCCAAAGATATTGGTAGATATTGTCAATAGTGCACTACATGCCAAAGTAGTAAGCCAAAAAACTGATAAAAAGTCACTCCGATTGCTTCCAATGCCACTACACAGAACGAGTTTCAGCATATCAACCTGGTAAGTCTACTGCCGGTAGCTCGCGGCAGGGTGTCCTATGTGTTTTCTATGGTCGATAAGTTTACCCGATAGGTCGTGTTTGTACCACTGAAGAAGATCACATCATAAAAAATTAAAACGTGCTTAGAAGAGCGATGGCTCAGTTGATTTGGTGAAACACAAATTATTGTTACCTGACCAAGGGGCACAGTTTGATTCTAAAGAATTTAATCGGTAGTGCAAAGACCTTGACAAAAAGCATTGCCGCACAGCCACTTATCCCTCGCAGACCAACGTGACGGCTGAGCGCGCACATAGGACGATGAAAGAGGTTCTGCGATGTTGGTGCCACGAGAGCCCGAGAACGTGGGGAGACAAATTACATTTGGTCGAGCGGGCCATGCGCTTTACAGTCTCAACAGCTACAGGATTCGCTTCAACGACAATGGTCTACGAAGGGCGCATAAGACTGCCAGGTGAACGTGTAATCCAAGGATCCCATGAGCGCTGCACCATAACGGATATTCAGTAGCAACCTAAATAGTTAACTGAATATGTTGGCGCTACACAGCGACAAGGCTATACAAAACAACCAACACGCACTCGCCTAAAGGTCGGCGACTATGTCATGGTCGCGAAGGTCGAGCCCATGATACTGCAGGCTGTCAATGATGGGCGGTATCACGTGGAAAGTGTGAAGTCAGAGTCCAATACAGTTTTTGTTAGCATTCCAGAGGGCCAAACATCTGTTAAGCCAAATTACCACATTATCACCTGTGGATTAAACTTAGCCGCTTGATCTGGTCACAGATGCTTCCGATGTAGCCATAGGGGCAGTATTACATCAAAGAGATAACATTAAAGTCAAGCCGATAGGATTCTATAGTCGGAAACTCCAAGATCGTGAGAAGCAATACAACATGCTTGTAATGGCGTTACTATCGGTTTATTCTGCAGTGCTGCATTTATAGCAGTACCTAGATGGACATCTTTTTACGACATTAACTGATCATAAGTCCTTGATAAGTATCCTAGGGAAGACGAATAGGCTTACTTGTTCTCGGTGGGTGAATTCACAATTAATCCGACTCTCAGAATTTAATTTTACCATTACTCATATCTCAGGAAAAGAGAATGTTGTGACGGATGGTCTCAGTAGACCAAACATATCAGATGAAGATATGATTCGTTTGGAGTCACTCATATTCTCTGTTGTGTCTTCTAATGATTTTGTCCAGCAATTAATGGAAGCACAACTGGTTGATCTTTTAGTAGCTGTGTTGGCAGAGAATTCAGCGTATACACTCAATCAGATTAGAGTTAAGTGGTTATCATGTGAAATTTCCAGGAGCCAACTTAGATCCTATGAACCATCAGAAATAAGGTATAAGGTAATTCAACAGCTGCATTAATTGGGTCATCCTTCCATTAAAGCAACTATCAGAATGGTCACTATCAGTTATGTATGGCCTAAGATGTCTTAAGCCATAAGAGCTTGGATAAGGACATATTCCCGGTGTCAAACTTATAAAGATGGACGACATTCTAAAAGCGAAATTAAATATTGGTATACCAGCGGGTCGTTTCATACATCTATATTATAGAAATTCCCGAAATATGTGGTCAGCTATATTTTTTCACGATAGTCGATTGTCTCAGTCGTCAGTTTTATTTTGCGATCTTAAAGGATATTATATCTCATTAAGTTTTAATTAAGTAATTTTATAATTTTGATGTCACGTTAATGAATACCGGTATCGGGACTGGTTTATACCTAAACAATTTCTCGGGTAATTTATTACCATTAGGATTAATGTAAGGCACACAAATACAATTATATTTAATAATAAATTTGAGCGACTTAACAAGAAACTGAAAGCTGTATTACGACGCGCTCGAGGATCTTGCAGAGTACATGATTTACCTATAGTTTTTCTTACAATGCAAAAAAGTACAGAACACGGATAAGGTAATCATTGGGACTTGCTGTAGCTCTTCTTATGGACGCTCCAAATTGTCTCTATTGGGCCTATAGCTCAGTAGATTGCTTTGTAGGAGTTATTAGGGATAAAATATATCGCTAAACTCTAACCAATACTAGTAGTTGAATGTTGCATGTACACAAAACTAACGAAAACAAATTAAATTTTCTAGCATCCTTTATAAGGGTATATCCTTAGTAAATTTTGGGATTGAAAAAGATGCATTAAAAATGTGAATGGCACGGAAGATTGGGGCTATAGTTATTAAAATCTTCAATTTCGTGCAGGTATTATTGGGCAATTATATTGACGGTGAGTATTCACATTCTCTTTTACTAAATTGATTATAATAAATTTTAAATTTATATAACGGATAATAGCATTACGTGTGAGGATACAAAGCAGTTGACCGAAGGTCTTAGGATGGTTACCCTAAGAGAAGTTGTCGAAATGAATGAGGAATTTAATTTATTCTAAATTTGGTGATCATTCTAGTAATATTGCAAATACGAATGTGGCATCACAGTGATCAAATATCCTCTACAAAACCAATAACAGCTGCAGTTAACTTATATGCGTTGTGTATCGTTATACAGCACTGCAGCATGTGCGTTTCAGTAGTAAGTGTAACGCCGAAATTTTATCAAAATTGAATTCAAAATTTACTATGCAGGACCAATGATATTGCGCAAACAACCGTTGACCAATTACGTGCGACTCAGCATCTATCTTACTTTTGAGAATGCATAAGTGTAATGATCCAAAATTAACGGGAAACCTTTCAGAGAATTAAGTGTAATGATTGATTATGAATGTTTTTACTTTATAAACACTGTTACCCTGTTTCAAAATTATTATCTAATCTATTTCATACATCTATGTTTACGGAAATCATACCGAAAACAAACGATACAAAATTAAGAAAACTAAGAATTAATCGAAATAATATACTGAAATTTAGTCTTATCAATCGATTTTATTTAATGAGGTTAGATTTGATTGCTAATGAAATAGATTCATTACTACTGATAAACCGTCAGAGATCAGAAAGATTCATATTGGGTAATCTAAAGAGCAATCTAAGATTAAGATACAAACTCCTAAATGATTACGGTAAATGTAAGGAGAAATTAAAGCTCGAAATAACGGTAGATAAAACTGAGAATAAATTTATGTGTGATTTGTAGGACCTATTTGGTAATTTGATATGTTATCCACAGAATGGAAGAAAAATAATTGATCTAACTGATCTTTCGTGTAACTAGGAGTCAGAACTTGTATTGACAGTGATGCATTGATAAAATTAATGGTAAAAGTTAAATCTAAAACACGGAAAGATCACCTTGGTATATCGATTGATAACCTACTTCAATTACCTTCAGCTTTTATGAATGTGCACTGCATTTTTATAAACAGAATTTTGAAGGATGTATAAATACCAATCGATATCATAACGATCGTAGCTATATCATTGCCTAAGGTAAGTAAGACAACGTGTGCCAATGATTATATATTAATTTTATTATCCATTCATTTTTGTTAGACTGATACTAGATCATTTAGAATTTATGTTTTCGGTTGGTTTTTATACAAACCAATATTGATTTATGAAAAATCGATTAACAATTACTAATAAGCTTTCCATGTGGAAACATGAAATTACACTCGATGAGAAAAAGTTGAATGCATTCATTGTCTTTATAGATATCTCAAAAGCTTTTGATTCTATATCTTTTGGTTTAATTTTGAAGGCAATTAAGTTATTTATTATTAATACAAATATTTCTAGATTAATTTGGAACTATTTATATAATAGAAGTATGAGTATTCAAGTAAATAATTTAAGATCAAGATCGCTAAATGTAATAAGTGGAGTTTTACAAGGATCAAGATTAGGACCAATTTTGTTTAAAATCATATTTGCACATTTGAAAAATAAGGCCCTTAATGGTCGAGTTCTCAAATTTGTTGATGGTTTAAAAATCATTTTTCCAATAGATCCAAAAAATATCAAGCTCTCCAAAAATAACTTAAAACAAGATTTGTATGACTTAAGTAGTTATTTAATAAAAATAACGTTGAAAATACACAGTAAAATCAAGAAAGCGTTAAAAATCGGTAATAAAACAGAATTTAATTATGGTTATTTTCACGATGCTGTGATTAATGATGTTTTGGAGATCAAACTTCAGCAAGAAATTAAGCATTTAGGCATAACTATTCAATGTACAGCTTATTGCTAAGAGTCATATTGAAAGAAAAGTTAGCAGCCCTAAGACCAGAGGGGCGCTAATAAACATAAATAACTTATCGAACGATATAAAATTACAAATTTATATTTTTTGGACTAGGCCGATACTTGAATTTGTCGCTGCTACTTGGAATCCAGAGATAAATGGTTTGTCAAATGAGCTAGAATCTGAACAAAGAAGCGTTTTTAAATATATATTATCCCTGTGTCCTGCACCACATATGCCAGCAGATTACAGTTTGTATCACTGCAAACTTTATGGTTATTGTACAAATTATCCTACTTGAATCAGTGAACTTGAGCCTATATGAATCAAATAAGAAAGATTCAAGAAATAGGAACTAGATCTGGGCATTTGAAGCTCCCTCCTCCTTTGGTGGGAAATGTTGCCGGGAAGTTATTTTATTTTTCGAAAATTTAGAAAGTATAAAATTTATTGCCAAAGTGGCTTAGGGAATCACCTCCACCTATGATGTCATTTAAATTTTTATGTATTGGAAAAAAATATACAATCCTATTGATCTTTCTTTATCGATTTCGATAAAACTTTCTTGTAGTTGAACAAAAGACAAAGATAATTATGATCATAAACATACCTTCATGAAATTTTTATATCTTCTATCTCTATTTTATATTTAAAATCTATGCATTATATCATCATTTTAGTCAAATTACAAATATACAATTGCTGGTCATGGCTCTCTTTTATGCACAATATTATACTCGAATTATTCCTTAATCTTTCTAATTATAAGGTCAGAGAAATTCGATCAAAAACCTATTATTATTTATATCATCAATTATTTTATAAATACAACTAATTAAAAAGAATTCTTTAAATCAATGCTTTAAATCAAGTTTGCGGGCTTGAAGTAAACACCAACCCCATTGTATTTAACCAGTCTACGAACAACATAAGAAAACTACCGCCAGCTGCAACGCACTGACGCGTTTCTACCTTCCATGATCATCATCAGAGTACGACGGCAAACTGACTATCGAGGATCAAACCGCATTGAATATATATGGAAATCAAATTTAGATATGCGGCTCCCACCTCTAGCAGTCTTGCATACATTGAACTTGACTGGAAATGTCGGCTGCACAATTTCTATGCAGTCACGAACATTAACCGTTTGCAGCTTTCGCCACATATACATATATAGACAATACAATTTAACAATAATTGATTGCGCGGGTGGTGGTAACAATGTTTTAAATCAAGTTTGCGAGCTTGAAGTAAACACCAATCCCATTGTATTTAACCAGTCGTCGAACAACATAACAAAACTACCGCCAGCTGCAACGCACTGACGCGTTTCGACCTTCCATGATCATCATCAGAGTACGACGGCAAACTGACTATCGAGGATCAAACCGCATTATATATATGGAAATCAAATTTAGATATGCGGCTCTCACCTCTAGCAGTCTTGCATACATTGAACTTGACTGGAAATGTCGGCTGCACAATTTCTATGCAGTCACGAACAATAACTATTTTGCAGCTTTCGCCACATATACATATATAGACAATACAATTAAACAATAATTGATTGCGCGGGTGGTGGTAACAATGCTTTAAATCAAGTTTGCGGGCTTGAAGTAAACACCAACCCCATTGTATTTAACCAGTCTACGAACAACATAACAAAACTACCGCCAGCTGCAACGCACTGACGCGTTTCGACCTTCCATGATCATCATCAGAGTACGACGGCAAACTGACTATCGAGGATCAAACGGCATTGAATATATATGGAAATCAAATTTAGATATGCGGCTCTCACCTCTAGCGGTCTCGCATACATTGAATTTGACTGGAAATGTCGGCTGCACAATTTCTATGCAGTCACGAACATTAACTATTTTGCAACTTTCGCCACATATACATATATAGACAATACAATTAAACAATAATTGATTGCGCGGGTGGTGGTAACAATGCTTTAAATCAAGTTTGCGAGCTTGAAGTAAACACCAAACACATAGTATTTAACCAGTCTTCGAGCAACATAACAAAACTACCGCCAGCTGCAACGCATTGACGCGTTTCGACCTTCCATGATCATCATCAGAGTACGACGGCAAACTGACTATCGAGGATCAAACCGCATTGAATATATATGGAAATCAAATTTAGATATGCGGCTCTCACCCCTAGCAGTCTTGCATACATTGAACTTGACTGGAAATGTCGGCTGCACAATTTCTATGCAGTCACGAACATTAGCTATTTTGCAGCTTTCGCCACATATACATATATAGACAATACAATTAAACAATAATTGATTGCGCGGGTGGTGGTTAGAAATTGTGCAGCCGACATTTCCAGTCAAGTTCAATGTATGCAAGACTGCTAGAGGTGAGAGCCGCATATCTAAATTTGATTTCCATATATTCAATGCGGTTTGATCCACGATAGTGAGTTTGCTGTCGTAATCTGATGATGATCATGGAAGGTCGAAACGCGCCGCGGTAGTTTTATCATATGTTCAGACTGTTAAATACAATTAGTTGTGTTTACCGGCCCGCAAACTTGATTTAAAGCATTGTTAGAACCACCCGCGCAATCAATTATTATTAAATTGTATTGCCTATATATGTATATGGCGAAAGCTACAATCAGTTAATGTTCGTGACTGCATAGAAATTGTGCAGCCGACATTTCCAGTCAAGTTCAATGTATGCAAGACTGTTAGAGGTGAGAGCCGCATATCTAAATTTGATTTCCATATATATTCAATGCGGTTTGATCCTCGATAGTCAGTTTGCCGTCGTACTCTGATGATGATCAAGGAAGGTCCAAACGCGTCAGTGCGTTGCGGCTGGCGGTAGTTTTGTTATGTTGTTCGACGACTGGTTAAATACAATGGGTTGGTGTTTACTTCAAGCTCGCAAACTTGATTTAAAGAACTGTTACCACCACCCGCGCAATCAATTATTGTTAAATTGTATTGCCTATATATGTATATGTGGCGAAAGCTGTAAACAGTTAATGTTCGTGACTGCATAGAAATTGTGCAGCCGACATTTCCAGTTAAGTTCAATGTATGTAAGACTGCTAGAGGTGAGAGCCGCATATCTAAATTTGATTTCCATATATATTAAATGCGGTTTGACCCTCGATAGTCAGTTTGCTGTCGTACTCTGATGATGATCATGGAAGGTCGAAACGCGTCAGTGCGTTGCAGCTGGCGGTAGTTTTGTTATGTTGTTCGTAGACTGGTTAAATACAATGGGGTTGGTGTTTACTTCAAGCCTGCAAACTTGATTTAAAGCATTGTTACCACCACCCGCGCAATCAATTATTGTTTAATTGTATTGTCTTTAAATCAAGTTTGCGAGCTTAAAGTAAACACCAATCACATTTTATTTAAAAAGTCCCATAGTTGTTGGAAGACTGGTTAAATAAAATAAGATTGGTGTTTACTTCAACCTCGCAAACTTGATTTAAAGAATTGTTACCACCACCCGAGCAATCAATTAATGTTTAATTAAAAAGAATACTTTTCGCCCTCATCATAATAATTGTATCAGAATCGACATAGTGTATGTAGTGATATTACTGCTTGCTGTTCAGACGTTGATATATCATAAATCGAAATTATTGAGATTTACTTATTTATACGAGACATAATGGACAAATATATGTGATTTGATATCTTTTATATATGGTACATTGTCTAATATTTTTATCTATTTGATGAAACATGTGTAATATGAATCCATATAAAGATATTCTATTCTATTGCATATAAGCGCAATGCAATTACCACGCAAAACTGTCTGCTCTTCTCGCTATCTGTGATTGCTTTCGCTTTCTCTGCTGAACTAACTATATACGTCGAATTTTCAGTTTGCGTTTACCATATTGTGTCACTAATTCGTCTAGTCTTCAGTCAAGCCAATCATTTTGTGGCTGCGCATCCAGTCATACGTAGTCCCTATCTAATAATCGGATTTCTACGCGTGACAAAAATTCTGGGTGTTGCCGCAGACCTTTAACAAGTCTAGTCAATGCCTTCGAACAGAAACTAGCACAAAATTTCCGTTAATCTATTACGTGTGACTTCGTATCTATATAAGCACGATGCAATTACCTCGCAACACACATTCTGCTCTGCCCGCTACGTGTGATTGCTTTCGCCTTCTCTGCTAAATTGATTACATACGCCAACTAATATACCTGCGTTCATCACGCTTTGTAACCTTTCGGCTAGAATTAAGTCCCGCCAATCTTCTTGTTGCTGTGCATCCAGTCATACGCAATCGTTAATCTATTAAACGAATTTTTACGTGTGCCTGCTACATCTTCCATAATACTAGTCTGGACCATCGAATATCAGCTAACATACCCTGCCTCGAAAATTCTTCTTATTCAGGTACATCTACTAAAAGGATCACCAGTCAAAGAACTGGAGGACAAAGCAATTGTCTAGAAGGAGTTCTGGACACCCTTACCCTGCAATTATTCATAAGCTCTCACGTCATTTGCCGTTGGATACATTTCTGGCTCTGTTAAGGACCACCAAAGGTAACTGCTTTCTTCGTTTCTTTATTAGTCTTCTTAGTAACGACACACGGCACTTCCTTCCAACCTGAGCGATGCAAATTGCTGATCACGCGATGACAGAAGAGCAGTTCTGCTGTTACAAATTGCTTTGATAATAAAAATCATTAAGCAAATTTTGAAAGTAAGAATTTTTGTTTTTTGAACTGGAACCATTTATGTAAATAATAAACCGACAGCAGCACATCTATAACGCAGATTTTATCACTGGATCATTCTGTGTTTTTAATCAAAGCCTTTTTGTGGTTCAATCGGTCAAAACTTTTCTCGATTACGTGCTTTTGTACCTTATTGTGCTTTTAATTTCTGATCAAACAGTGGATGCAGGTTTTAATAAGCCCATCGTTATTAGTATTTATAATTTACAGCCCACGTTTGTCTTAGATATTTTTCTATATTTATGCATTCATTTCAATCATGAATATCCTGAATACTATGTTAGCTCACTGTTCATCTACCGGTCCCACATCTAATGATTTTAGGATATCCAATTTAGAAAGATCCATTTCATATTTGACAATAAACCTTGAAAGATACTTCATAGACACGACAAATGCTAATAAAACCGCGGATCAACACCGTCTAAGGCTGGACAAACGCAAATCAAGACCCGCTTGATTATTCAACCATATTCTCCAAAAAATTGATGTTATAATAACAAAACTTATTTCTATAATTGTCGAAATTACCTGCATTGTTCGGAGAATTTATCAAACGGATGCCAGTTTTCTTCTTTAGATGACCATAATCAACAACAATTCAAAAGTTTTTATTAATCACGCACAAAATAGATCAACTTCCAAACACTCAATTTTGTAGTTTATGTAAACTCCTTTCGTCCTCGAAGGATATGCCACATAGACAAAAAACGATAAAATCATTTGCAATGACCAGCTCATTTGCCTAAATGACCCGGACAAGCAACACGATGAACATCTGCATCTACTTGTTTTCAAAACCAAAGAAGAAATTATCGTAGAGACAGGTGCAATAATTTCTGTTCTCAAGGGTGATTCCGTGGCCGAGATATCTCTAGGTTTTCTACTCGCAACAGCTATGTGGGAGCCCTTTCCTACTTACAGTTGCCGACCTCGCACTCATAATATAGGTTTGCGATGTGAAATTTCTCACAATTTCATCGTCCTATCATCTTTCACAACATAATGGGCCTTCATCTTCTGGTTAAATGTTGGCTCATTGTTGATCTGGCTAATTAAAAATCATTGATCCTCCACCGGAATTGAGAAATATTTCTGGACATTTGCCTCCCAAAAATTTGAGTTACGGGTTATACAGCCATCCCCAGACATATCAACAGTTCTTCTGATACAAAGTCGTTCTTCAATCTCAGTAAGTCAGAGCTACGTGCATCCAACACGATACACCATATCGTCATAATAGTACAACCTATTGCACTCAAAAAGGGACCACTACCCCCAGCTAAACTAAAAGCTCTCCAAGAAGAGTGTTCAAGACTATGGGAAAAAGGAAACATTAGACCATAAAAAAGTTCATAAGCGTCACGATTGCACTTTGTTTTTAAATCAAACGGATCATAGAGAGCCGGATAAGATTAACACAAGCTCAATTCTGTGACCAATTCCGGTGTACATGACATTCCCAATATAAAGACTTTGCTTGAAAAATTCAAGGTTGGCAATTACTTTCCATGAATTGACCTCAGACAAGCCTACCACCACATACCGGTAGCGCCAGAAGATATTGAAGAAACTGCTGTTATCAATCCTTTTGGCCTTTATCTTAACATGCATTTTGGTCTCATCTGTATCACATAGACATTTCAGATGTTCATTGACCAAATTCACCGCAATGACACCGCTTAAAATATGCAATATCTTCATGGAATAATGGTTTTTTAATCCAGACCTAGATTCTCAAGCCAAGAATCTACGAAATGTATTATCTCACATTTCAAATCACGGTGTCAAGATCAATTGTGAAAATACGCAGATCGCAACTACACACGTTGATTTCCTAGAGAATCAGACTACACCTCAAGTATAAAAACTTTGCGGTCGATGGCCAATTCCATCAAGAATATTTTGTCATCCAAGACATTAAAGAAATTTTGAGAGTTTTTAACTACTATCGCAAGTTCCGTTCCGGCATATCAAAATAACTTTCCACATTATATAGGCATCTGTGGAATCGAAAATGACATAGCAGAAATTCTACCATTTCTTGGTCGTCTGAAGACGAGGAATTACTACGTCTCGCGATCAACTCATTAGTAAATGCTACAATGCTAACGCATCCAGATTTTCTACCAATTTTTACTCGCGTACTCTCCAACCAATAGAAACCATATACACTAATTTTGGTCGAGAATTCCTCGCCATCCACGACGCAGTGCGCAACTTCATCAGCAACATTGGCATCATCAGATTTGGTGTCTTTACAGATCATGCACCATTAGATAGCGTACTTCGAACTGCGACTGCAACCGTCGCAAAGTAACCTTTCAGAAGAGGAAAGGAGCTGTCACATCTAAGTGAATAGCATTTTGCCATTTTTCACGTTAAGCGCGCACGCGGCATCATTGCAGACTCAATTTCAAGGCCAGACGTCTCGCTACAACCACCTTCGCCTTCGTCATTCTCAGTCAACTCTGTGACACTCTGGTAACCTGCACTAACACCATCGCTTCTACAAGCAGCCTATTCAGCTCCTACATTTACTAACAGCTAAGGATGATCCACAAGTCGAAGCTTCTCGCCTTCGGATTCATTTCGGCAACATATCTGCCCAGCAGCCAAGAAATACACTTAGGTCAGTCTTCGTTCATCCGCAGCTCAACAGCTGCACCATTGTAATTAAGATATCGCTGTCTTTACCCGATTTTGTTCAGACAGCCAAAATATTTCTTGAGCATGCAAGTTGAGACATTCAAATGTTTAAGCATTGACAGGTTGAAACCTTTTATTGGCTCGCCTAATCCTGGCAACATAAACCCTCTACATGCTTTCTTGGCTCTACATACCAAAAATCTCAACCTAGTAATAAATTGCTTTGCATTACGTGTAAATGATAAAAAATATTTCTCATTAATTTTTCGTTATATTACATATCAAATGTTAATTTTATGTGCACCACTGGCGCCATTTTTCACGTGACGTGATCTCCATGGATTCACGTGCTTCATTTATTTTCTCACACTCACATGTCTCACGTGGTATAAAAAATTGTTCTTAGCTAACAACTGTGCAGTATTTTTGAACAGCCCTTTGGCATTATGTCATTTCTGCGGCAATGTTCGAGAACACTTTTGTTCTTATTATTTCAGTTTAGTTTATTCTTTATACATCGTACTGTTGTGTCGTATGGTAAAAACTGAGCCCACACTTGCTTATATTGATACGATCAGCTACTTAGAGCTAACGCTTTTTGCAGCAACACTAGGTAGTCATTGGTTTTATATCAGGGTATAGGCCATTATCATGCATATCGCAACTTCATCAGTTACACAGTACGCATTTACGACGAATATTATGACAACGACGACGAGCACACACTTGCTCCTTTGTTGGTATCGAACTCTGATAGCAATCCAGCCGGCCCAGGTTACAACCTAGACCTGGCACTTTCAGTTGAAATTCACTTTGCAATTAAATCTGGTGATTTGGCATCATACCATTGTTGGTACAATTAAAAAGTATGGACCAACCCAGCATTACTATACATTTTTCGTTAACTATGATCAGAATAATAACCAGTTTCTTAACTGTGTTCGACTATAATCAAGCATCGCCAAGAGTAATTCTTTTGCTTTTAGCTTTGCTTTTTCTCAGGGAGGAAAGTGATTTAACGCTCAGATTAATTCGCCCACATTTTGTCAAAATTAAATTCAAAATTTAAGACGCTGTACTAATGAGAACGCGCAAATTTTCCGTTGACCAATTGCGTGCGACTTTGCATCTATATAAGTACGATGTAACAACCACGCAACACAGATTACTGCACTGCTGGCTACGTGTGATTGCGGCGACTTCTCTGCAGCATTGGCTATCTACGCCGAATACTCTACTTGCGTTCGCATTACTCTGTTATCTTTCGACTAGTCTTCATTCACGCCAATCTTCTTGTTGCTGCGCATCTAATCATACATAATCGATCATATATTAATTGGATTTCTACGTTTGCCAGCCACCTTGATCCTGCCACTTATCTTCATCAAGATGTAGGGGTATTTTTTCGGTGTTTCTATCTAGTTCGTGATTCTATACCCGTCCTACATATTATTATTATCCATGCACCCACATTGTCTCTGATCCTTTTCGTATGGTTGATGTGAGAAAACCGAAACTTGGTGTCATACATATATTAGATATAATGTTGCCAATAGAAACATAATTCACAGTTATTCCACATTGACCATGTGTTGGTCGAAAATAAAAACAGATTTTAATGCAAGAGAAGGTCTTAAACACCATTCATAGTTAAACTAAATTGTACGTCTTCTAGGCGGCAACAGTTAAAATGACTTATGTCTATAAAGAAAAATGTTTTGCACACACGCAGTTATTCGCATACGAATGTCTGAGTTGAACTGTGTTTATGCCATCGATTTAAAATACATGATGATACTAAAGAAGTTATCGTTAAAAGTTCTCACTAAAAATGAATATATAAACCGTTTAAAGAATTCAATGATAAAAACTCGATTGAAAATACATAATGATATGAATTGAGTTAACGTTAAAAGTTATCACTAAAAATGAATATATAAACCGTTTAAAGACTTCAATGATAAAACTCGCGAACGTTTAGTTCACTGCTTGTTATGGTTTTAATTCATGTTAATATATTAATCCATTATTCTATGTGGACAGTAAATCCTTCACATAAATTGCGAATAATCCAACTAAGCAAAATAAATCCGCAGTGACACAATAGTTCACTGCGTAATCCTTTCGGATCGCGCGCGGTTCTGCCTATTTCATAAAACCCTATTAATTACAAATAAAATTGCAGTTCAAGAAATATCGATTAAAACTGCTTTAAACTAACAGAGATTGTTTCTAAAATCACTGTAAGAGGAATATAGTATAAGAACAGATTTAGATTATTTGACCTCAAAGAGCACTGTATCAAACATCACTGAGTTGTAACACGAAGCCGCGTGTTACAAAGACACCTCTAGGCCCTCAAAAACAACTGACACATTCTGCTTCGATAATTCTACTTATTCAGATGCATCTACTCAAAGGATCACTAGCCGACGAACAGAAAGACAAAGTAATGGTCTATAAACACTTCTAGACACTCTCACGCTGCAATTATTCCTAAATCTGACGCAATTATCAGGGAATGCTTCTGTGGTCTTGTTAAGGGCCAACCACAGTAACTACTCTTCCTTTCCTTATTGGTTTTGTAGTAACGTCCCATGGCACTTTCTTCCAACTGTGGCGTTACAATACATTTAAAACGTTTTAAAATTTTGATACCTACGTTTAATATAAACGGTTCTAAATAAACTGTCTGTTAAATTTAATGTTCTGTATTTCTGTAGATTGTTATGCAAATTTCAATCTTAATAAATCCTACTTTGCTTTTTAGTAATTTCTTTTGTTATGTGGGTTTTTAAATTTCTCGAAAAAGACCAAAATAATATGAGTTTTAATATTGTATACTGCATAATTTAGTAACAAATTGAGTCCTGGTGAATGGATTTTTATTTTTCTAAAATCACTTTAAATGATAAAAATGAACCGCTTGATAATTACTCGAAAAGGAAAGTACGTAGAAAACAGGAAAAGATGGAGAAAAAATTGGAGAATATGGGTATTTTTGTCGGAGATGTTAATAGTCGCATGATTAAATTGGCAACTATTAAAGCTAGAGAATTGGATGAGTTAAAACAAGTTGACCCTGAAAAAGCTCAAATCTATACAGAAAGGCAGCGCTGGAACCTGGCTATTCTTAAGGCTCAAGGAAAGAAAGTTAAAGACGACATCGTTCAGATGAACAAATCCTTGAATAAAAACCGTAAGATTAAAGAAATGAAAAAAAAGAAGTGGGATCAACGATTGAAACATATTGAAACACAGCAAAAGGAAAAGCAAGCAAAACGTAAAGCAAATATTGAAAAGAGGAAAGTTCAACGCTCTGTAAAGAAACTTAAGAGAATGAAAAAGAAAGGACATCTACTTCCAGAAATGGATCTTAATGTATAAATATAAGCCTCTAATAAATCTATTGTCTTTTGTACCTCTAAAGTATTCATGTCAAAAGAAATTGATATATTATTTATTTTCTTTATATTTGTTGTAATATTTTATTGTGTTGAACGACCTGGCACCAGGGTTGAAAACATGCAAATCAATGTGAGTTCACATGAGGGTGTATGCAACAAGGGCCAGAAATTGTACAACAATGGCAATAGTTTTGAGACTGACACATTGTATGTAAATATGATAATAGACTTACACAGGCTAAATACAGATTCCTGAATGTGATTTTCCGTTGTAATTCTGAATGAGCAACCTAAAGTTCATTTTAATCTCACAAAAATATTACTATTTTTCATAATTGTGCGACAGAAATGTTAGCTCCTATATTAGGATATATTAGTGCACTGTCGCTGTTCCTTAAATGGCTTCGTATAAAGGTGATTTATTTCGCATAATTTGTCCATTGGAGTTAAAATAATATATCAACAAATCGGTGGTACAATTACTTAACAAATTAGCAATAGCCAGTATAAACAAACATTTATTACCAACGCAGTATCTGTTATCAACAAAAAATTAATCAGTGTCTAGAATATGGGAATAACGTCAGAAGCTCCTCTTTTTCCATTGATCAGATTGTTTCTGGATTTCTCAAGCATGCTTTCCGTCTTGGTCAGAACTATCAAGAGCGCCTCGCAAATCTCATACTATTTTCGCTACTTACGAATTATCTCCTTCGTTCGCAGGGTCTTAACATGCCTTTTGCTGTCGTGTTTCTCTCACTCTGTTTATTACTACGGCACGCGCAACTGTAACATTTCAATTAGATCCGATTTCGAAACTTTTTCGTTTCCAATTGTTGCAGGCCTTCCTTTTAAGACAAGATCCATTTTGATAATCGTTATCCTGTACGACACTGACGAGCTATTTAATTTTCTTCAGTTTTCACTGATAAGTACATCCGAATGGTTTTCATGGTCTTTGGAATTTGCTGGCCGAGCCTCCTGAATGTCTGCTATCTTAATTAATCTAACGTCAACTGGCAGTGGACTTCAAACTGCGGCAAACACTTCAGAAATTATTTTAATTTGCTTATATTGTTGATGAAAATAAATGTTAGCTACCAGAATAATCAATGTGGCACATAAATCCCAACGTGGCCACACAGGTATTTCTTCAAACATTCCAGAACAAACAGCATTGTTCTATCTATTAATCGTAATATTTTTAAGCCAAGTTTATACACAGTCGTGTTCAAAGTTTACTAACGAAAGCATAATTAGTTTGATTTACTTTTTTATACGACTATCTTTATTCTTCTTGATTATCGACATGTTTGTTCTTAGCCAGAGACATCTCCATTCTGAAGACCAGCGAGCAACAATTGTTGTACCTAAATCGTTATTCTGAACTTTGGTAATACAAAAGAGTTAAAATTATTCCCATCTTAAAAATAAATTGTGACACGCCTGTAGATTGGTCTAACTGCAGTCATTTAATACCTTTCTTGTGTTGGCGAGAGGCAACTGGTGACGCTATCATTTAAGTGTCGCGATAAAATTCTCACTAGAATACGCATAATGTTCTGCCTCATTTATCTGTTAGGCCTCGTGTGATCCTGATAACATCAATAAGAATTCTTTCGATAATATGGCCTTCGAAACCACTGAAATTCATTGGGTGGATTTTTCTGTTCTCGATATTTATGCGTATCTCTTTATGCTTATCAGCATGAGTTTTCTACCTGGCTCTTCATGCTAAAGTTAGTATTTTGAAACGTTCTAATTCAATATCTACCGCTTTTATCATAATTATTAATTTCCGAGTACTATCCTCTGTTTCGATGTACGGTTGCTTATATCTCGCACAGCTTGTGGAATAATATCTAAACTAATGAACTGCGCAAGTACACCCGGTTAAATTAGGTGTGGAGCTATCCTTCGTTCAGCCTTAAGATCGATTTCTTTCAAATTGATAGTAAAATCTGTTTAAATTTTCTAATGATTTGGAGTTATTATTAAATAGAGCTTCTTTTGCCATCTCGGTTTCATTAATCTTATTATCTCATAGGTTGATGAGTTTCTTCCATAATGGTTGCATTACACTTCATGCTGGTTTACTTTCTAAATAGCCAGCCTCTATCTGTTATTATAAGAATCAACACAATTATGAAAATGAAAAACGAATTAGAGATAGCTATTTTGTCTAAATTGGCACTGACGTGTAGGTACAATAAACAGAACTGGGCAAAATCGTTGTATCATTGCACTTAGAAGGTAATTTAATGCGTTGGTTACTGGGCGCAATGATAACAAGTGTACCGTAGCTAGTCGCTTTTGCTTGAGTTAGACGATTTCTATTAATTTTATGGGCCAAACTGACATGGATACTGGTCTGAGAAGTATTAATATGTTCCAATGATCTAATGTTACTTGTGCTTTTGACTATTTTAGCCCATTGATTACAGAATAGGTTCCCGCCCGCGGAAATTTTATCGATTATTGGGGAGTCGACCCACGACGACAAAACAATGATGTAGAATTAAACAATAATTAATTGCACCGGTTGTTGTAAAAATTCTTTAAACCAAGTTTACGAGCTTGAAGTAAACACCAATCCCATTTTATTTAACCAGTCATCGAACAACATAACAAAGCTACCGCCAGTCGAAACGCACTGACGCGTTTCGAACTTCCATACTTTACTTTTTACTTTACTGCGGCTGACTCCTTTTGGAGGATAAGCCGGCTCCAATTTCATGGAGTTTCTTGGGAATTTGGTACAAGTGGTGTCCCCTCACCACTCGAACTTCCATGATCATCCTCAGAATACGACGGCAAACTGACTAGCGAGGATCAAACCGCATTGCATATATATGGAAAACAAAATTAAATATGCGGCTCTCATCGCTATTAGTCTTGCATACATTGTACGTGACTGGAAATGTCGGCTGCACAATTTCTATGCAGTCACGAACATTGGCTGTTTGTTTAATTGTAATGTCTTTCAGATGCGGACTAAAAGATATCCTACATCAATACACTGAGGGAACATGTTCGTAGCCATGAAAGAGTCTACAACGCGCCGTCAAGCAGCGCCTGACATCAGATCGGGAAGACTAGCTTACAGAATTGATGAGCCAGATGTCCCTAGGTAGCCGCACGCCTTCCGAGCTATATAGAGAGATGAAGCAGAAAGCCTCTGAATTCAACCTACCCAAGGAAATCTTAATGCGACTATTCATTCAGAAGCTTCCTCCGGCACTCCAAGAGATTGCCACGTTTCTGCGCGAATCCGTCGAACTGCAAGACGACGTACTGCCGGCACGTCTAGACAAGTGGTAGAAGAAACACCATTGCAGCTCACCTGCCTCAGAGCCAGGTTGCATCACTTCACGACTGTCCGAGCTTCAATCCACATCATCATCAGTAGGAACTAATGTCACCAATGAGCACCTCATCAGCCTGCTCGAGGGCATCACCGTCAGGCCAGTTTCGGCCTCAGTCGATGCCGGGCCACAGTTCCACATCTGGCTGAGTGGTGTCCGAATCCCGTAGCTCTAGCCGCTCCAGGAGCTATTGCCTCATAAATTGCTGCACATTCCCGTGCAAAGACGCGACGTTCAAATGGGCGCGATTGCCTTCGACAACTCAGGATGATCCGCCCATGGAGGGTTCGGAAAACTGCTGGGGTCAGCCTCTTCTGTGGCGGTAGAGGCTAATCACACCAAGATTGTTGGCCGCCCGACGTCTGATGGCTCGAAGCACGTTGCTTTCGCGGTAGAGCGCAATCAAACTATTGTCTTTACAACGACGGCTCCAGTCAAGTCATGCTTCAAACGCCAAAATGCCAGCAACCAGTCCCATCGTCAGTTGCCACTATCAACATCTTTCCTCATCCGTGACGCAAACTCTGGAAAATTATTTCTCATAGACACTGAATCACACACACACACACACATATATATATATATATATATATATATATATGTGTGTGTGTGTGTATTGTCAATAATAATGTGTGTAGCTTTACAAACAGCTAATGTTCGTGACTACATGAAACAGTACAGCCGACATTTCCAGTCACATACATTGTATGCAAGACTATTAGAGGTGAGGCACGCCTAATTTTGCTCTATGTATATCAGTACATTTGATCCTCAATAGTCCGTCACACTCGGATGATGTTCTTCAGAAGGTTGAAACGCGTCCAGTGCCTTGCGGCTCGCGGTTTTTATGTTGTTCGACGACTGGTTAAATACAATGGGATCAGTGCTTACTTCAAACTCCTGAAACTTGATTTAAAAAGGTATTTACCATCATCAGCGCAATCAATTATTGTAAAATTGTATTGCCTATATATGTATATGTGGCGAAAGCTGCAAACAGTTAATGTTGTTGACTGCATAGAAATTGTGCAGCCGACATTTCCAGTCAAGTTCAATGTATACGAGACTGCTAGAGGTCAGAGCCGCATATCTAAATTTGATTTCCATATATATTCAATGCGGTTTGATCTTCGATAGTCAGTTTTCCATCTTACTCTGATGATGTTCATGAAAGATCGAAATGCGTCAGTGTGGTGCGACTGGTGGTAGTTTTGTTATGTTGTTCGACGACTGGTTAAATACAATGGGATTGGTGTTTACTTCAAGCTCGCAAACTTGACTTAAAGAATAATATAGAAAATTGGATTTTATTTGCTATCTTATGCACTTTAAATTATGTGCCAATTTATCAATAGGTAAATGATGCTAAAATAGCTTTTGAAAATTTATATTAATAGTAGCTTTTAGTCTGTTACAAGCTGATTTATTTTCTGTAACGTAATTTTGGATTGTTGATGAGAATTTTTTGAATCTAGTTTGCGGGCATATAAGAAAAAACAAACTTGTATTATGTTAAAAATCGTAGAACATATTATAAATGCTACCAGTTGAACGTACTAAAACGTTCTACTTTCTAATTCATGCAAGTATAGTATGACGGAAAATGCCTCGCGTGTATTACACAGCAATGTTAGTATAAAGCATTTGAAATTCTTAGATGCGATTCTAAACTTTATTGGGAATATGTACAATGTTTCTATTCAAATCAAGATTTCATCATGAGATAAATCACGACTACTTTCTTAATTTGGTTGGGGTTGGCAACGGGAATTAAGCCAAAATGTATATACATTGAATAGGAAATCATATCGTGGTTATTACCACTAACAGTCTTACAGAACTTTTTCTTGATTGATTAATTGTTAGCCAGACCTACAGAATTAACTCTTCGTAATTGTAAACGGTGATATGATTAGAATATTGTTTATATAGAAAGTGTTGGCAACATTCTTCTCAAACAAAATGTATGTGAAACCACTATTGGTGAGAGTCGCATTTCTCATTTGCTATGCATTGTATATGTATATAGGATACTCATCAGTCAGTTATAGCCGTTGTGTTCTCATTCTGACCATGGAACATCGACACAGGTTTGTATGTGAGATTGACCATAGTTTTGCTATTTCGTGTGCCTGGGTTTATTAAAACATTTTTGCTTATCTCAAGCCCGTGAACTGCATTTAGATAGTCGTTCTCATCATCTGCGCAATCAACAATTGCTTAATTTAATATTGTTCTTGGAAAAATTTGACTGCACCACATTTTGTGTAATTCTTCACATGACGTTATTCTGCTTTTCTTTCGTTTATATAAGTTTTATTGTGCGTTTTTTATTAATAATAAATTTGTAATGATTGTGGACTCAAAAGAGAATTTATCTGTAACAGTCTGGTGGGTGATGGTTACGAATCAGCTTTTGGAAGCTCTATATGTACATTTGAGTTTATTTCTCTTCTGTTAGCTTTCCGTCGTGATGGGAAAACACAAGTATGTATTTTGTATGTGCACTCTTGTGAATTATTTTTAAGTTGGCGACCAGCGGGACATAACACGTTGTGTGCCTTCACATGGAAAATTGGATAATTTAATTTCTTTCTTTTAAAGAAGATTTTTCTCCATGTTATTTTGATGGAATCATTAATTCTATGCTAACATCCATTGGGGCAAAGGAAAATTGGAAGAAAGGCGGATGGTGATCATTCCTCCTTTGTACATGAGCGTAATTCAGGTTATAATACGTTTGTTGTGGTTCTCGTGTGGTCCTTCGGTCATACAATCAAAGGTTCTACAGTATTCCATTAGGCAGGATAGTTCTCATCTGGGTTCTTATGTTCACGAGAAGCCATTTGATTGGTGGAACGTAAGGTTGATGTTTCTTTGGAGTCTGCAAAGTATTTTAACAAACAAACACATCGTACTTGTTTACAGAGTTTCAAAAACAAAAAAACTTTCGATTTAAATTAGTTGGGCTTAACTAATCCGTATTCGCTTTGGTGTTGGGCAAGTTAGAACAGAATAGAATAGAATATCTTTATTTGGATTCAAACCACACATGTTCCATCAAATAATAAAATTAGAAAATGTACAATATAAAAAGATATCACATCACATATATATGTGCAATTAGTTGTACTGTACAATTTATCAGCATCAGAAAGTTCAGCTGTAAACAGTGATAGATTCTTCATCAAAATTAGGAAAATTTAAGTTATAATTCGAGTATAACATTTTGTAAGAAAAAAAGAGAACCATGATTAATAATTGATTGTATGCATTGTTGATAAACAAGATGATATAATGCATAACATTTCAGTTTTAATAATACAAAATTTGAAGATAGAATCTCGAGAAATTATGTTGCTGAAAAACAATTAATCCTGTCTTTTATTTAACCATGAGAAAGTATTATCATAATCAAAATTAAAAATATCAGCAGGATTGAACACTTTTTCTAGTTCGGTAGACAAAAATTTAAAATACATTTTAGTTGGAGGCGTTCCTCTAAGCCCCTTTCGCAATTGATTGTAATTTTTTGAAAAAGAGAATAGCTTGCTCGCAACATTCCCCACCAATGGTGGAGATATTGCAAAATGACCAGATCTAGTTCCAATTTCATGACTCTTTCTTATTGGATTCATATAGACACCAGTCCACTGGTTCGAATGGAAAGCTTTTATGCAATAGCACATTCTCCGAAACCATAAAGGATGCAGTGATACAAACTGTAATCTAGTGGCGTATATAGTGCAGGAGATAGGACTAATTTGTTTCACAACTTTTCTTTGTACAGCTTCTATCTTATTAGACAAACCCTTTGTTAAAGGATTCCAAGTAGCGGCAGCATATTCTAGTATCGTTCTAATCCATATTATAAACATTTTATATTTTATTTCATTCGATTATATATTTCTATTTATTAGTGCCCATCTGTTCTTGGCACTACCTACTATCCTTTCAATATGTCTCTCAGCAGAAGCCGTACAATGAATAGTTATGCCTAAATCCTTAATTTCTTGCATAAGTTTAATCTCAAAAACATCATTAATCTCAGCATCATGAAAATAAACATAATTAAATTCTGTTCTGTTACCTATTTTTAAAGCTCTCGTCTTTTTACTGTTTATTCTCAGCCCTAGTGTTAACAAGTATCTACTTAAATCATACAAATCTAGTGTCACATTATTTTTGGAGAATTCGACATTATTTGGATCAATTGGAAAGATTATTTTCAAATCATCAGCGAATTTGCAAACTCGACCGTAAGGGATCTTAGTTTCCAAATGTGCAAATACAATTTTAAATAAAATTGGCCCCAAACTTGATCCCTGTGGAACTCCACTTGTTACCCTTTTCGATTTAGATATCAAATCGTTTACTTGAATACTCATTCTTCGATTATATAAATAGTATCTTAGTAATCTAAAAATATTCGGATCAATATTCAATAAATTAATCGCATTCAAAATAGCATCAAAAGATATAGAGTCAAAATCTTTTGAGATATCTATGAATACAATTAATGCATCTAACTTTTTCTCATCTAATGTAATTACATGTTTCCACATAGAGAGCATATTAGTAGTTGTCGACCTGCCTTTCGTAAAGCCATGTTGGCATATATCGAAATCAGCCGGCAGCATACGTTCTAAATGATGAAGTATCAATCGTTCTATTATCTTCAAAATCGAAGGGATAATAGAGATTAATCTATAATCACTGGCACAGGTTGGCTTACTTACTTTTGGCAAAGGTTTAGCTACTATTGTTAGTATATCGATTGGTAATTTCCCATTCTTCAAATTCTATTTATAAAATTGCAGAGCGCATTCATAAAATTTAAAGGTAATTGAAGTAGGTTATCAATCGATATACCAAGGTGATCTTTTTGTTATTTTGATTTTATTTTTAACATTAATTCTATCAATGCATCACTGTCAATAACAAGTCCTAGATCCTGGTTTCCCGAAGGATCCGGTAGATCAATTAAATTGCTTTCGTTCTGTGGATTACATAACAAGTTGCCAAATACTTCATCCAATTCACAGAGAAATTCATAATCAGTTTTACCCACAGGTAATATAAGTTTTAATTTTTCCTTATATTTACTGTAGTCTGTGAGGAGTTTGTATCCTAGTCTAGGATTACTCTTCAGTTTAGCCAAAATAATTCTCTCTGATCTTTGACGGATTATCAGCAGTGATGAATTAATTTCTTTATCGATCAAATCTAACCTCATTTTTTTAATACTATTGATAAGACTACATTTCATTATATTATCTCGTTTGATTCTTAGCTTACATAACTTCCTATTGATTCGCTTTGGTATAACATCCGTAAATGTAGATGCCCTTAATATATCAGATAATAACAATCATTGTTCATGATAAAAAAATCATTCATAATCAATAGATAAGCTTAATTCTCTAAAAAGATTCCAGTTGATTCTGGAACATTGCACGTGCGCACTTTCAAAATTAGGTTTCTGTGCTTTGCTACTCGAAAGGTTCCATTGTAAAATTATTTGTTTATGATCCAATTCTTTGAAGTAATTTACTACATCATAACTGTGTGAGTTCAACGCTTCAGCTTCTAAATATACATGATCTAAGCATTCCGAACCTCTAGTTGGTTCCTTTATAATCTGCTTAAGATCATGATTAGAAAAAAGATTGATTATTTTACAGTCATGCACCTTATTAAAATCTCCTACCACAAAAATATATCCATGGCAGTCCAAAATAGATTGAAAGGAATTGGTAAACATTTGATCATCATGTAAATTAGCATACGGCGGTCTGTAAACCGCAGTTAAAATCAGGTTATCAATTTGTATAGTTAAAAAATCAATGACAGTATTATATTCGCTAGTATGTAACACTATCGCATTTAATATCGATTTGCTATAAATAAGTACTCCTCCACCTCTTTTATCCAGGGATCTGTCTTTCCTAAATAGAGAATAATGAGGAATGTCAAATTCATAGTTTTCAATGTTCTTCTTCAGCCAGGTTTCAGATAAAATTATAAAGTCAAAATTGTTACTTATTATAAAATCACACAGCAAGAAAGTTTTATTCTTAACACTTCTACAATTAGCATAAAATAAAGTATATGAACAACCCAACTCATCTTTACAGTCTTCAGTAGTTACTGATTTAACTTTTGTGGTTTCCTTATACTTCGTTTGTTGGGTACCGTAGCTATAGTTCGTAGCTGTCCACTGTCCACAACATTCATTAATGAAACCCCGTTTTTTGTAATTTTAGAATCGATTGACACACCCTTTATTGTAAATTGTTCCGGATGACTTGATTTCTGATCTAAATTCCTCTTTACCTTTTTTGCCGCTGACAAATTTCTTTGGAGAAAAGTCTTGTCTCTGGAGATGAATATGTTGTGAAAGTTACGACATTCTTCTTTCTTCTTAGTAATATCCTCTACTTGCTTGTTAGTCGGCCTCTTTGATAATTTTATCACAACCGGCCTTGGTCGTTCCGATTTCTTGCCAACTCTGAAGCATTTCGTTATTTCGGCCTCTGTCGTATCTCTAATTAAAGCATTTAACTTCTCAACATCCTTGTGATCAGCATTTTCATTAAGATTAAATAAAATTAACTGTTCTTGTTTTCCGATTCTTGCAGAAACTTCATTGGATAAAATATTCAATATTTCTTCACCTGAAGAACTGCTTTTTGTAGATATATCGTCTTCTTTAGTTATTTCACTTAACTCGATCCATGGCTTAACATTGAGTCTTAATTTATCCATCTTGTCGTTTAACGCAACGGTCAATTCCTTAATTTTAGCGCTTAAGTTATCATTTCTCCTTTCTGATAAATCTAATTTTGCTGAATAATTGCTAACATTCGACTCCAGCTTAAAAATTTTATTTTTAATAGTTTTGTTCTCCTCCCTTAGCTCCTTCATGGAGTTTTGAAAGTCCGTAATAATTTTTTCAAATTCAGTATTCAAAACAGTTGGAGCCATTTTAAACCGCGCGCGTCACCCAGAATTCAATTTTGTGTATTTCCTCTTAAATTATGCATTTTCGTGGATGCAGTATTTTCTGATAACTCTGCTTCATTATTGTAGTTTGTCTGTGTGAAAACAATGCCGAGCTTCAAATAGCCGTTAGCCTTATTCGAGAATTGTTTTTTTAAAAGTTAAATACCGCAGAAGTGGCCATTTTGGCTAATTTTGATCTGAAGCCTGAAGTTCCCTGATACCAGTTGTTAGAGATGTCCTCTAACTTTACTCTCTGATGACATTAAATGATTTGGCCTTTACTTAAATTTCTGTCAGCTTTTTGGCAGCGAAAATTCATTTCTTAAATAACGATGCATCACTGTGCTATCTTCCTGTATGTCTGCTTCAGCGGCCTTTGGAAAATTGTGTAAGCCACATTGGAACCATATGCTCAAATCCAAATCAATGGTCTTTAGGTTAGGTAATTTTGCAGTTCTATTTTACGCCACTGAAATATGGGAATTGACTGAATAAAGCTGCTGCTGATGATATAATTTTATGAAAAGATTAAGTTAGCTTAGAGTTGCAGCCGGCTACATGTCTCGAGGAGTTACACAGGAGTGAAAATTATGAGCTATCTTTGTCTATCTGGCAACTCTGTTATTTACATAAACATTCGCATTTAGTTGAAGTGCACTTACTGCACAGGTTGGGTCAATTTCTAAGAACATTACTTGCACATCTTGCTCGCCAACCTATTGAGGTGACTCATCTAAATAGCTAGAATCGCAATTTTTCGGACAGTAAACTTATTGCTGGATACAATTATTGAAGACGTCGATATCTTGAAAATAACGCGTCGTATGCACAGTAACCAAAAGACACAAGTGTAGATCCATACTTACTTCTGTTAGTATAGGCTCTTCGAGAATCCACTTTGTGGGTGGTCTAGTTCTCCGTTGATACGTGCACATATGTGTGTAAATAATCAACGGATTCACTTCTACAAATCAGAAGCGGCTTTCATCTCAGCCTTTTAATAGCATATAAATTGTGTCAGTATGGACAGATATTTGAACGAATGCTATACCGATATTTCAAACAACTAAATTGGTTTCGAAACTCAACCAGTTATCTGTGCGAAAAATTGCGACTTACAATGAGATAAACACTTTTCTGGATTTCTACTAAACCACACAATATCTTTGGCTATGGAAATTATCTATTCCAGACAATTGACGAGCCAAGCTACCTAAATCAGTATATCAGTTAAATACGCCCTTTAACCACTATAAATTTGGGTGAGGAATGTGGATAACAGGTGTTCAGAAATAGATTTAATTCTCAATTTCGGTGAACTATAGCATTAATTGATATCCATCATGTTAGTACAATGTACCGACTCAGCAACCATAGTGTTAGTACCATGTACCTTTTCGATACTGCATTGTTGACATCGGTTACTAACAAAATAGCCATAGCGCTAGTTTCCTTTACAGACTCGGTATATATATTATATAGTGTGAGTTAGCGTTGAAGTCGCATTGTCGTAGACTATATATGATGTTAGCTTCACTCCTATAGGTTTACACATTCGTCTAGGAGATTGTACCGTCCTATTATCCTACATTCTTTGACCAAATATATAGTGGTTAAAGGGCGTAATACCGGCTCCTACCGATGAGTCGCCAGTAAGCACGAAACGAATGTGCATGAGATTATACTTTCCGTTCATGCTGTCTTTGGTTTATCCTTCTGGTAACAACTGAACTATTTCGTTACTAGGTTCGCAACACCTAATACATACTTGAGTATATCAGGTGATAGTAGGGTGCATTAGTCATAGAATTTCATTTTGAATAGCGATACATCCACAAGTACTTGGCTTATACTTTTAGACAATCTCGTCAGCACAGCCAGATTTGGCTAGTGAGACTGAATGAAGTCAATTACATTTCTAATGATGAGCTACTCGACAATAGCACTATGGTTTAGTCAATTTATTGTCTTGTCAGCTTAGATTCTTTGAGGTATGAATCTTTCGAGCAATGTCTTTATTCATTTTTTTTGGATTGGTAATCTGTATAACTTCCGACTGATGATAGGTTTTCAACGTTGTACGATTGATTAGATAAAATAGGATTATTGCTTATCTTAAGCTCGCATACCTGATTTAAAGAATTTTATAATTATTACTTGTTCGCCAGCTGTCTTCTAGCTAGCATGTTGAATTCGAATTTTTGAAATTATTGAATGCAATGTGCGAATATAATTAAAGCGTCGAACGATAAATCACAAATAGTAAAACTATTGCAAATCAAATTTAGGTATCTTACATTAAACTTTTATAAACTAGAAGAAGTTTTTTGCCTGAAATAAAATAAACTGTAGCGGGCCAAAAATAAATCCATAATGTAAAGTTGGGGATATTTTGAAGCAAAAGTAGCCGATAATTTTGTCCGTGGCTTATTTTATATGATTTCAAGACAAGGTTTTGACAAACACTTCGAAACATATATTTGGTTATTTTAAATGTCTTACAGGTATAAATTGTTAGTATTTACATTGAATACATCATCAAATGTGATTTTTGGCACAAGTAGGTTGCAATGAAAGTTACCTCGATAGAAAGAGATTGAAAGTCAGAGCGACGCTTAGGTTACGACCAAATAAAGAGAGAAAAGAAGATATAGTGAGGGTCAAAGTAACCCACATAAATGTAAAGAACAGCCAATAATATGCGTATCCTTAAGTTCACGAATTTATAGAATTATTTGTATAAAAAAAATATATATATATATATATTAACGAAAATGAATCGACTACAATCAACGATCGCTCAATTCTACGAAGCTAATTAGTATAAAGTTGCAGGAAAATAAATGAAAAGAGTATAATAGGGTATCACCAATGCGAAAAATCAGCGTTATGTACAGAATTATCTTTCGAATTATGAACACTGGAGCTGAAATAATGCATTTGTGTAAATATCGAAAGAAACAAGTCTTAAATGAGAGAATACGGTGGCTGAGCAAACAGTAAATGAAATCTCTACTCAAGAATTATTATTTTAATACCTAATTCATAGAATGTCATTAGGATTTGGTAATCAACGTGGCGGATAGGAATTTGCTCCGCATATCAGGTATGTTCTTGTCGTTAAAAGACGGGATATAGATTAAAATTTCGATCGATCTGCTTATGCTCCTATGCCTCTTGCATGGGAAAATTTAAGTGATTTTCTTTGCATGACAATTATCAAGTATATTTTAAATGATAATTTTACTCAATATTTTGATGCAGTTCTGGTTCGGCAAATTTTTCCGTTATTTTTTTTAAAGGATTGTGTTGCGCTGGCGTCAAAGTGAGGCATGTCACGAATTGCGATCCTGAAAATGAGGTACGATCTATTCTTCGTTGACTGGCAACATTTTGATATGTAGATTCTCATATCATCATCAGGCTTCGAATCAAACATCCACAGTGCAATGCTCACAATATCAGATTTAAGCAAATGCGATAACCTCGTTCCGAACCAGTTCGATTTATATTTTATTTTTTGACTCACTAATGGTTTTAAGCTAAGAATTGGTCTCAGTAACAAAACGAAACATATTCATATGCATGGAGCACATGATAGCACCATCATCATGTCCAGCCAGACAAAAGTCAAAAGTGACTAATGTTTCACTGCCATATAACCATAAAAAGTTTTTTAAAAATATATAAATAACAACAGAAATAATATTTTAGACAAATTATTAGTGAGATTTACGAGATAGGGGGAGAGGAATACCTAGTTAACATGAGTTAGCATTCGGGCAAGGCAAGGAACATGAGAGCACCAACTCAACAATTATATATAAGATTGCAGCAATACCAAGTTCCCGGTACACACAATCTCACCATATGTGCCGAAAGATATTGAGAGGGAGAGAGAAAGTATCGAACATGTGTGGTATAACTGTACTAATTAAATTTAAAATTAAAAACTGAAAAAACCTTTAAACGTGATTGTTGCCACAAGTGGGTTGCAATGAAAGTTACGTCGATAGAAAGAGACTGAAATTCAGAGCGACGTTTAGGTTAAGACCAAATAAAGAGAGAAAATAATATATAGTGAGGGTCAAAATAATCTACGTAAATGTTAAGAACTGCTAATAATATGCATGCCCCTGAGTTCACGAACTTAAAGAATTATATATATATATATATATATATATATATATATATATATATATATATATATATATATATATATATATTCTTATAATTAGGAAAACACAAATAACAAAGTGGATAAAGGCCATTTATTTCGTGAATACTAATCATCACTTATACAATAATACATATTTATACATTTTGGGTTTTCAATTGATTATGCTAGTGGTAACAAATCTGACTCCTTTTCCTTCAGTTTCTTGTTTTGGCTTGTTGGTGAGTATTTATGCGTTTGTGTTTGTGTGTATGCGTGTTTGCATGTAAAGGTCATTCTCGCAGTATTGCAAAGTGATGTCTGAGATCTTGTCATTATTGTTTTGATAGCTTCAGAATTAACCATTTGTGCGCATTGTTCACTGTTACATATACAAGTGCTATTTTTCCCAGTATAGTTGATCATTTCACCTCGTTGCGCAAAGTTGTCGTTTTCACGTGGTAACAACGCCAGTGTGGATTGCAGTGTTAAACGCTCACATTGTTTGGAGACTTCTGTCATTGTATGCGCCTCTGTTATTTCCACTTCAGTTTGTTGCCAATCCGATTGTATGTTTGTTGATTCTAGTCGAGGGCCTGTTTGTTCTTGGCTGGATGCTAGTAGATTGTTACCGCCGTGCAATTATTGAGGCTGGTACGTCGCCTCTAAATGGTAAGTTTAGGAAAACCTGCTTGACGGTATCCTCTCTAGTACGAATCTGCTGTGGTCTGATGTTGACATCAATGAAACGCTCTGGGTAGTTGTTCATTAGCAAAATTTTCCTGAGGTAGCCCAGTTCTTCCTCAATCTTGTGTTCAGAGCAGATCTTCCTGATTCTGTTGGCTAGGTTGTTTACTAAGTTTCTTTCGTGGGATTTTGGCACGCTACTGTTGTAGTGAATGTATTGTCCGGTGAAAGTGGATTTTCTATGTATGGCCAGTGTCAAATCTCCGTTTGCTTCTCGAGTGAGTTTGATGTCAAGGAAGGGAAAACTGTCGTCTTTCTCTAACTCGAGAGTGAATACCTTTTAGGCTCGTTTTTTCCAGGTGATACATGTATACATCTGCCAGGAGGGGTGCGATGCAACTTCTCATAGCTACACCATTGATCTGGCGGTAGTATATCCCTTCGAATGTAAATTGCATGTTTTTAGTACATGCTAATATGAGGTCTTTGATATCATTGGTGTCTATAGGGAAGTCAAAAAACTCATTTTTGTTGAGGTCCAACAAGATCTCCGTTGTCTTATCCAGTGGTATGTTTGTAAATAAGGATGAGACGTCAAGCGAGACCATTTTATTATGTAGGATGTTCTTCCCCTTCAATTCATTTGCTAGTTCGAAGGAGTCCTTGATAGTGTTTGCGTTTATGATGCTCCGTATTGGTTCAATTAGTTTGCAGAGAAACTTGGCTGGTTTATGTTGTGGAGCGTTGATCATTGACATAATGGGCCACATCGAGGGAGCTCCTGAAGCTGTTAGAACATGTTTTTCCATCTTTTTCAAAATTGTAATAATTCTTGATTCGATGTTCGTTGAATCATCTTTCTGTTTGATGTCATGCTTAAATTTAGATTGATCATTTATTATATCGTTCACTTGTAGCCTTCCTGTAAGCGCCGGCTTCAAGTATAACAATTCCTGATCCTTTGCCGGGTGTGGCAAATGCGGTCAGATCCTCAATAGTCAGTTTGCCGTCGTACTCTGATGATGATCAAGGAAGGTCGAAACGCGTCAGTGCGTTGCGGCTGGCGGTAGTTTTGTTATGTTGTTCGACGACTGGTTGAATACAATGCTGATTGGTGTTTACTTCAAGCTCGAAAACTTGATTTAAAGAATTGTTACCACCACCCGCGCAATCAATTGTTAAATTGTATATACCATAAATGTTTATATATACATATATATATGGATATATATATATATATATATATCGAAATGTCGCCAGTCAACGAAGATTAGATCGTACTTCATTTCCAGTGGTTAGTATGAACGATGTTGAAACCTTCGGAAGAAGAGGAACAAATCCGCATCCTGCCAACAAGAAGACAAACTCGATGCGTACTTGGAAATAGGTATCAATCGTGTCTTTGCGAAATTGATGGTGCAAAGCGACAACCTGCTTACGCAAAGCGCGCAGATTCAACATTTGAGCTCGCACTGCGCAACCATTCAATAAATTTATGACTGAAACAGGCTATTTGTTAAATTATAAAGAAATTCATTTACTGTTAAAATTCACATGTCATGGAGGCGCAATGATGTACAAGGAGAATAATGTTTTTCTCATGTTACATTGGATTGTAAGTTGCATTCAAAACGACAAAATTGACTAAGTTACGACTAACAAACTAGTCGGTGTCACATGTGATCAGCAAAATGTAAAAGTCCCTGTTCTAAGTTGAATGTGAGTGATGACAGAGATCGAATTCACCTCAAAACAAACAGTGTAACTAAAACGAAAATGCAAATCCAAATTTACATGCCAGTGAAATTACTAAGCTATTAAATGAAATTTCTCCGCATAAAATGTTTTTCTTTTACCAGAAATGGAACTGAAATCCAATGCAAATTTTTCTACATCGAACTTTAATAAGATGTCCAAAGGCTGGCAATGAAATCTTTTGTGGATTTGACCGCATTTTTCTTGTGCGGGACAATTGATAGCACTCTTAGGTCGGTAAAATCTTGAATTTTCATCATTTTCAAGTGATGTAATTTTTGGTCTCAATTGATGGGTTCTCACTTGTCCCTTCTTTTTTAAGCCTTCCATTAGCTGATTGTCTGAAAATGACGTTGGAACAAGATTTTCCATTGTTCTTTCACCTAATTTTCGAACCCGAATTTCCAGGTTCATCTTCAGGGTCGACACAATACGCACAGGAGTAAAACACAACTTGTGGCAAATGTGGTATCCTCATTCAAGACAGATATATTTATATTTATTTTAATTCCAAATGTATTTTTTAATTGTCTTCCTAATATCCGGTCTTCATACCTAGTCTCTAATACTCAAATGTATACAAAAAAACTTAGCCTTGTCCCCCTCCGCGCACACAACCACCTATAAACATGTGTATTTTACTAAAGTGACATTTTATTGAATAAATATAAGCACACCTAATGGATTGACATACACGCCAATCCATGCTGTTTATATTTTAATTTCTGTTCCGGACGCATAGAAAGATCAACCAAATTTTTGATTTCAATCATACAGTAATCCTCACATGCCCCCAGTTTACCTAATCCCATCCAGCTTGCAATCGGTTATAGACCGAGAGAGAGGTTAATAAAACTGTTGAAAGAATATTTAGTATTATTATCGTTTTGACAAGACCGAATACGGAGTCTACACTAACGAAATCGGCTCTCAACCAAATACACATTAATACTCATATCCTATATAAATTGGATTCCCCATTAAAATATCTGTGTCGAAATCACGGAATTGAGCGTGTCTCTCAGAAAGACAAGAAAATTTGCTAAATACAGCAGATTTAAGCTCTGAAATCCATTCACATTTTATCCGGAACATCATCAGGATCGGTTATTTTGGCTAATTTTGTTTTGAGACCATTTGTTACGAATGCAAATTCACGAGGTAAATATCAATATTTCATCATAGTCTTTTGCACAACATAACCCAGGCTACATAACCTAAACTCACACCAAAATTTGAACATTTTATTAATATGTAGCACCGAATATTGGTCAACTTGATCTATCTGTTGGTTAAAGAAACGATGACACTTAATATCACCATGATTTTGTGCTGTGCAGATCATAGGTTATGCGTAGATACGGTAGCGCGAAAGAAGATATCAAAATATCAGCATAATTACTCCTCATTCTCGTTCCGTGTTTATACATTCGAGAAGCAAGCACAGTGCAACCGTATACAATTGAACAACAGAGAAAATAAATTTTCACAGAACAGCCGAATCTTCGTGAGGTGAATAGGCAATTTTTCACGGTTAGGCATACACATGTTTTGGCGTAGAATAAGTTGAACAGACGAGAAAAACAAAAGTTTACTGAATTTCGTGTTTACAGCCTGTTTACTACCGCCGTGCTCGTAGGTTATTTTCCTTGCAGTTTTAATCTAAATAACGTGCAATATCTTAGACATTTGCTCTAAAACGTAGTATGAGCTGCCAATTCTTACCGATGAGCATGAAATGCGTGCATATATGTGCGTACAATATTTGTATTAAACAAATTAATACGTTTATTTATGCAATGAAGCATTTAAAATCACCTTCTTCTGCACCAAGTAGAAAAGAATCGAAAGCACACTGTATTTTTATTGTTTGATTTAGAAAAATGACAGAGACAAACAAAGGTGAGCGAACTGCATGCCGAAATATTACAAGCAAAAAATCGAATAGATGTTTTTTTGAGTATTACTTCGCACAACAAGGACCGGGTAATTATTGAACATTGCAAATATAAATACGGTGGGTATCTTAAAGTCGATGCTTTTGTAAATATTTCAACCTTGTTACTTGAGGATGGTAATTCTGATCAGTTTACAATGAGGAATCAGTATTGTTGTAACCATAAAATTTCACTTCAATAGCCGGAGGCCATAATATCAGGCCTAAAGTAATGAGTGCTTGTTGGCCTTAAGGCTTTCCAAAAATTTTGAAATAGAAGAACTGATTTGAATAGCTACGAATTATACGATTCAAGCCGCACTTTTCAGAAATTATTAGTGTTGAGATGATATTTTGTCATTTTAATTTGCATTCTTAATTAGTTATCCGTTAGTGTTTTAGTTTCACTTGGTAACCAAAAATGATCCAACTAATCACGATTCAGTGTCATTAATCAATCAGCGTGACAATAAAATCTAAATTGGTTTGTTGACATAATTTTCTCCGATAGATGACATTCAACAACGGAAAAACTGTACGCTTGTATTAGTTTTAATTCAGCTTAGAAGATAGCTTAAGTAATCGCCTAAATCTGATATTTCCAAACAAATAGTTAACTACCGAAAAAATAAAAACCTTATTTGATATAATTAATAAATAATGCTTAAAAGCCACAACCTCAAGGCAGAAGAGGCACTAAATATAAGGCTTAACGTATTTTTTAAACTCACATTCTACTATCTTAATCATTTTACGGTAATATAAGCGGAAAATATAAACCGAAACTTATATACATTATTTAAATCAAGGTTTAGAGCTTTAGATAGACACCAATACCATTATATATATACAATCATCATTACAAGCTATAAATTGTATAATGCAATTAAAACCAATTCATCCACTAAATAGTTTCATCTTTATTGACTATATATATATATATATAGCATTATATATATTATATATATATAATTGGATTGCTGCTTATCGCAAGCTCGCAACCTTGATTTAAATAAATGTTAGCACTACCCGTGAAATCAATGACTATGTAACTTATACAGAAGTTGCATTTTCATTAAATTCAGTGTAAAAATTGGAAGGCCTAAATTCTCGTAATTTAGATATAACTCAGGATTCTGAATACGGGCATAATTGGACTATCCTTGTTATATAAAATGTTATTTAAAAGAGATAAAATAATTATTAAAAGCCAAAACCTCAACGCGGAAGGGGCACTAAATATAAGGCTTAATTACTTTTTGAAACTCAAATTCTATTGTCTTAATCAATTTACGATGATATAGAGAGATAATTTAAACCGAAACTTATATACATTATTTAAATCAAGGTTTAGAGCTATAGATCGACACCAATTTCATTATAAACATATATATATACAATTGTCATTACAAGCTATAAATTGTATAATGTAGCAAAACCAATTCATCCACTAAACTGGTTTCATCTTTATTGATATATTTGTATATATATATATATATATATATATATATATATATATATATATATATATATATATATTTATATATATAATCGGATTGTTGCTTATATCAAGCTTGCAACCTTGATTTAAATAAATGTTAGCACCACCCGTGAAATCAATGATTATGTATTTTATACAGAAGTTGCATTTTCACTAAAATCAGCGTAATAAATGGACGCCGTAAATATTCGTATTTTCGATATAACTCTCAGGATTCTGAATGCGGGCATAATTGGACTACCCTTGCTATAGAAAATGTTATGAAAAAGAGATATAATAATGCTTAAAAGCCAAAATCTCAACGCAGAAGGGATACTAAATATAAGGCTTAACTACTTTTTGAAACTCACATTCTATTTTCTTAATCAATTTACGATGATGTAGAGAGATAATTTAAACCGAAACTTATATACATTATTTAAATCAAGGTTTAGAGCTATAGATCGACACCAATTTCATTATAAACATATATATATATATATATATATATATATATATATATATATATTGAAGAAATCGTCATTCCTGGGGCTGTACATGGGTCTAATCCTTGGCCAGGAAAACCAATTTAACCCTGAAAGCTGGTTTCATCTTTATTGAGCCCATATATATATATATATATATATATATGCTATCATATATCTCCTGTATATATATATATAATTGGTTTCGTTTATCTCAAGCTCGCAACCTTGATTTAAATAAATGTTAGCACTACCCGTGAAATCAATGACTATGTAACTTATACAGAAGTTGCATTTTCATTAAATTCAGTGTAAAAATTGGAAGGCCTAAATTCTCGTAATTTAGATATAACTCAGGATTCTGAATACGGGCATAATTGGACTATCCTTGTTATATAAAATGTTATTTAAAAGAGATAAAATAATTATTAAAAGCCAAAACCTCAACGCGGAAGGGGCACTAAATATAAGGCTTAATTACTTTTTTGAAACTCAAATTCTATTGTCTTAATCAATTTACGATGATATAGAGAGATAATTTAAACCGAAACTTATATACATTATTTAAATCAAGGTTTAGAGCTATAGATCGACACCAATTTCATTATAAACATATATATATACAATTGTCATTACAAGCTATAAATTGTATAATGTAACAAAACCAGTTCATCCACTAAACTGGTTTCATCTTTATTGATATATTTGTATATATATATATATATATATATATATATATATATATATATATATATATATATATATAATTCGTTGTTGTTTATCTCAAGCTCGCAACCTTCATTTAAATAAATGTTAACACCACCCGTGAAACCAATGATTATGTGACTTATACAGAAGTTGCATTTTCACTAAAATTAGTGTGAAAAATGGACGTCCTAAATTATCGTATTTTCGATATAACTCTCAGGATTCTGAATACGGGCATAATTTGACTACCCTTGCTATAGAAAATTTTATGAAAAAGAGATCCTCGAAGTATTGTTTGAAAAGAACGGTAAACACATATAATCCTTGTCTGCTACATCTTCCTCATTGTAGGCTATGCTACAATAAAAGGGTAGCCTGTTTTGTGTTTAAATGGTGCGACAATTTCATTCAAAGCTTGTTTTCCAGATTTTTAGAACTTTAAACGAACCCAAAATAAATTGCCCTCCACTATAATCAGGCATTAGAGGGTGAGAGATACGTCGTTCATGCATGAGTTACCACTCGCCCACTCTTTAAAGTAGCCATTTTTAATGTATCAATCAGATTATCGATTGCTGGATCATATTTCCTGCGCTTTCCATATGCTGAACCTCCATCATAAGTTTTTTTCTAATTAAAATAGTGCTGCTTCATTATCTGATATTGTAACACATTCCGAATCGATTTGACAAATAAATTAAATCCAGCTAAAATACTAAATGATATTTTTGTGGTTATCTAACTGCAATAATTATTTATTCTTAACATGTATATTTCGCTTGTGTCGTTCAAGTTTTTTATCCATAAAGTCAGTAAAAGCAGAGTCTGCCTATCGAATGTCAAAATTAAAATCTGTGCCTTAGTTGTATTTTTATATCGAGATTTTTTACCTGATTTCACTTTAGCTTTTAACAAATTTGAACATTCTCTTTTTCTGTTATTTATCTCAACGTTGATTAGAATAAATACTGATATCATGTTGTAACAACTCGTACCAAGTATCGAAATAATGTATTCAATTATTGCTTAGCTGAGGCCTAAAACAACCGCTTAAAAGAACAAATTCATCCAGGCTTACAAATGCTGAGTTCTTGATGCAATAATTGCAGCATGACTGCATAACAAAAAATAAACCAGAATTGTGAAGTTGTTGCATTCACAGAAGAAAATTTGAATTAGCAAGCAATACACTACACTAAAAAGCATATTCATTGCAAGGTATTATGGGTGATTTGTTCCAACAATTTAAATATAATTTTTGCCACTCAACAACTGTTTACTACCATTTTGGTAATTCATTCTACGGGTAAATGTATTTAACGATGACATCAGCGTGTGACAGTGACTAAAAGTGACCGAAGTCCCTCACCGTGAAGGCATGTCTAGTTCAAACCTGGCCATATTCGACTGTCCTATTCCTTTGCCGATTTCGCAACTTTATATTAAACTACGCTAAGTTAAGTTGGCGGCGTTCCATTCTACTTTTAGGCGGACACGTCTCTATGGCCAGCAGCATAGTCTGTGGCACGCGAGGCGAACATAGTCTGTGATTTTCTAAATAAAAGTATATTTTTTACACGGTAAATATAATCTGAACAAGAAATAAATATAGTTCATACAAATTTATGGCACCCTCATTAAATGCCACATCAACTTTCGTGTTTATTTCATTTATTTACCTATGAATCACACATGTTTTGCACATTTATTTTCAATTCGCTTAATATGTATGTTACTCCTTCTTTCTTTCGTTCTCTCTCATTTGCATATTCACATATGTGTGTATATACATCAATAAAAATTAATTTCATCTATTATGTATATCTACACATATGCTTTCTATTTGACTTCGTGTGCCCACACATCCGTATTTTTAATTACTCGTTCTCTTTTGTGATACAGTCACCAACAATGTGTCCCACCGTTCTGCACCGTTTAAGTCTGGTCCTAGATGAGTCAATCGTGTAGCTGAACTGTGCTGAATAATTCTGCTAAAACGGAAACTTCATTAATAAAACTAACATGATGACTCGTCCACGATACACATTGCTATCAGAATTTTACGACAGCCGCTTCTTATGGTGATGCAGAGAATTCTGATGATAATTAAGTAGCAGTAGTGTTAGCACAATGATAACTATAAAGCGTATAGCATTACTGATTTGCCGGCATGTCTGATTAGAGAATCAAGTAATTATGCTGTATCGTTTATAATAGTGGTAATCGAAATGATGCTGTTGAATTCTACAATATGCATTGACTTAATACATTTGCTGCATACTACAGTTGATTGGATAAATAATGATATTATTAAAGACATAATGATAATAATGTCGATAAAAATCCAAAGGAGAACGCTTACTATAATTTAGAATATTTTAATTTGTTAATTTTTGCTTACATCAGCTAGAGGCTTGTGTGCTGAAGGCAAAGATACGTCCAAATATAAGTATGCACATCTAGATAGCTTTTTTGAATCGGGCATTTATCCGAAGTTGTGCTGGTTAAGATAACGAACCGTATTTTTTCTAGCTTTTTTCCGAAGCATTCATTTATACAGTTCATGCTAGTGTGTTTTTCATACCTAAGCAAATAATGAATGCGTATTTTTGCAGTTGTGGGGCAGGAGATAATTGCATAAATTACGGTAGCATAAATTAAACACATGCGAAGATGGCAAATACAACGCAACGCGCATCGTGTGGAGTTGGGAAGAAGCAGTTTGACAACTAAATAGGTAGTTCAGGTGTCGAACTCTGGTGAGCGTAATTGTGTAACTGAAAGAAAATCGCCAAAGCAAACCAAATCCCTGGTCTTGAAAATAGGTTAACATAATCATCATACACATATACTTGATAATATCATGAGTATAGCTAAGTATGTACAAAATTATGCTTAAATGTTGATAAATAAATCGAAGTGCTATCCTTTTTTATAATAATCTCTCTGCCTTTTTCTTGTGCGGGACAATTGATAGATCGGTAAAATCTTAAATCCTTTACATTTCCAAATGCACAGAAAATCTGGTTTCAACATCTTTTTCAAACAAGCAGCTAACGGATGGCTTCAAAATGAAGGGACAACTGAGAATCCATCAAACAAGGCCAAAATCGGTGCACCTGGAAATGTAAAGGATTCATAATTTACTGACCTACGAGTGCTATCAATTGTTCTGTACAAAATTATGTCTGAAATTGTACTGTAGTTCAATAATATTTTACCATTTCGCACGTCATCTCTACTCTAATGTTATCATGTGGCTTCCTAATATAAACATTGTGTTGAAAGGGATACAAATGGGTGCCTGCCTCAATCAAAGACTAAACGAACATAATCAGCTATCAAACTAGATTGCACACATTGTGTAAGTCCTGTGAAGAAAACGATGAACTGAATAGATTAAAACCAAATGCTCGTTGATTTGATAACTTTTAAATCCGTCCATATTACTATGGAGAACGATATAATTTATAAAAAATATGTAAAAATGTATAATTATATATATATATATATATATATATATATATATATGATCAATCAATTGCGTACATCAACTCCTGTTCAAGCTCAATGTTTAAGCATGCTTTTTCCGCTTGATTACCGCGAAATGTGTTCGTACCATGTCCTTTTGCTCTACCATAACAGTGGTATCGGGTATTGACAAAACAGCCATACTATTGGCACCTTTTACAGAATTGGAATATAAATTACATATTCTAAATTGGCTTTGAAGTCGCATTGTAGAAGATTTTATATAGAATTAGCTTCACTTCTGCAGGTTCACACATTCGTTTAGGAGACTGTACGTACTTTTTTTCCAAATTCTTCATCCAAATGCATATTGGGTAAGTGGCGTAATATCGGCTTCTACTGATGAGTTGCCGAAACGAATGTGCACGAGATTAGACTTTCCGTTCATGCTGTCTTAGGTTTATCCACCCAGTTATATTTGAACTAATTTGTTACTAGGTGCGCTACACTTTATACCCAATTGCATGCAGTTTGCTTATTAATAGTGCTTGGTATGCAGCTAAATCATTTTTGTTGTTTAATTTAGTAATTCTCATGAATGCTACGTCTAGAGAACATACGTGCAAGGTTTTAACGATATGTTGCGCAATTCCAGTCGCGTGGTCACCATTTGATTTGTTACGGGCATTTAAGTTTTAACTATCTTTAATTCGAGTAATTAACCTACTGGTCGGTCGGCCTACGCTAGTTGATCGACAACTTTCGCACATATATTGGTAAATACTATTCGAGGTCGACATTAACAGCTGTTTCAGTTGAATACCTGGTGACTGCACGTGTGTTATTTTAAATGACACTCGTATTTTAGCTGTATTAAATGTGCTTGTTAATACCGTTCTAACTTCTTTATTTGCTGTGTGTAGACAATATCGCCTTAAACGGGGTGTTCAGTTACATTGGTTACTTCTGATAAAAAATACGTCTGTTTCGTTTGAATTCCTTTTTTAATAATTGACTCAACCAATTGTCTAGAATAGCCATTAGAAATTAGATAGATTATTGCAGTAGTATAATGGTAACCTTTTGAATCTTGATTGACCAGTCTGTCAATTCTTGAAAAACAGCAGCGAACAGTTGATAATTTATGTTGATAGGGCACGAAATTGCCATAATGTTAATACTATGCAGACTAGGTTGGTTTATGGTAAATTGTCCTATTTAATTTACCATTTGCATTTTTCTTTATTAGCATATCTAAGAAGGGCATGCTCTGACGTGAAACAGATATTTTTATGCGATTTATAGAAAATTTTGAAGCAGTGTTCGTGATTGCGACCTGTTTTTAAGTACAAAGAAAATATCATCAGCATACCCAATGTATTGTGTACATTTACTAATGCCAATCTTTAATGATGTGTTCTCAAGATTGCCTACAAAAATCTCAGCCAAAACTGGAGATAGGGGCTCCCTATTGCCACACTATCAATCTGTTTATAGATGCTTTCATTGACATGAAATTGTACATCCTTTGTGCATAGTAAAATAAACTTCGTAGAGTGTGAACTAGGACCGGAAATGGTAATATGTTTAGGTCTGACGTTTGAACTATAATGTCAATGGTTTCTTCGATTGTGGCGTTTGTAAACACTGACGTAACACCAAAATGCATCATAATCTTGTTTTTAACATTTATGTATTGAGTTCTACCGAAAAATTAAAGTAATCGGTAACCGAATAATCACTTAATAGTTTATGCAATGGTTCCACTAGACGGACTGGCCATTTAACCAATGCATGGAACGGGGAATTGACAATTGATTTTCAATAATTGATGGATTGGTCAGATCAGATCCAAAATGTTAGGCATATTCTAATGCAGCAATCTAGCTAATGTTCAATGGTTATCCTGGACAATTGATTGAGTCAATTATTAAAAGTGGAATTCAAACGAAGCATACGTATGCAATTGTGCTTTAGGTATTGAGCACCTAGCAACAAATAAGTTCGAATAAGACCAGTAGGATAAACCTCAGTCAGCAAGAACGCAAAATGAATCTCATATGCACATTCGTTTCGTGCTTACTGATGACTTTTCAGTAAGAGCCTGTATTACGCGCCATACCCACTATGCATACCTCACCAAAATACATAGTGAGTATTGGGCGTATTACCGGCTCCCACTGATGCGTCGCAGGAAAGCACGAAACGAATGTACACATAAGATTATACTTTCCGTTCATGCTAACTTTGGTTTATCCTTCTAGTCATATTTGAACAAATTTGTTATTATGCGTTTATTTTGTAAAGTTCTTTCATTCGCGTAATTTATATATATATATATATATATATATATATATATATATGGCTATCGTTAATATTAGCTTATGATTGTTTGCATATTGTTCATGCGATTCTCTAGACGACTACGATTAGACTTCTATTAATTTTGACAATATAAAGATATTTTGCATTAGTTATGCACATTTGTAAGATAATTCAAGTATTATCCTTCCTTTTATTCAGGTAGAGTTATTTTGTTGAGGCTTCAATGTGTATTGTTCTAAGTGTTTATTGTACTTATAAAAATCTTCAGTTATGAGAATATTTTATTAATCATAAAGGGTTTTAATTAGTTTTTACCAAAGTTATTGCATAATAACGAATAATTTATTATAAACTAATTTTGCACTTAGGTGGCAAAATTAATTTCGTGTTCTACTTATCGATAAATATTTCACTTTATTTTCGATCAAAATCAAAGTCTGAATTAACTAAAATATTCATATTGATGAATGGATATATATAGATTTATTTTTATTTATTTTTATATATTTTTAATTTAAGTAATTAAATTAAAATCTTCTACGATAAATGTTTCAATAAAGCATATTGGCGATCAGCTATTGCTGAAGGTGTAAAATCTATTACTGCAATTTCCCCAGTTCAGCAGCTCACATCTTTCTGCTCGCATGTATCAACGCCTAACAAAGCCACTAACGACCAAAGCTTTGCTAAGCTTTGGAAATATCCGCAATTTACCCATCGAATATACGGCCGCCACTTCCAGGTATCGACCTCTGGCTATTATGACAAAAAAGGGCTGTCTTACAACTAGTGAAAATTAAAAAAACATTCTTTATTGCTAGGGTGGTGGTAACAATTCTTTAAATCAAGTTTGCAAGCTTAAAGTAAACATAAATCCCATTGTTTTTAACCAGTCAGTGAAAAGCATAGCAAAACTACCGTCAGTCACACATACTGACGCATTTCGACTTTCCTTGATCACCATTAGAGTATGACGGCAAGCTGACTAGCGAGGATCCAACCCCTTTGCATAAATATGGAAAGCAAACTTAAATATGCGGTTCTTACCCCTAGTAGTCTCGCATAAGTTTTACTTGACTGTAAATGAAGTAATCGTCAATCCAAGTGTATTTAACCAGTCACTGAACAACATAGCAAAACTATCCAATTTTTCTTTCTATTTATATGTATTGCAGTTTGATCCTCGATAGTCAGTCTGCCGTCGTGCTCTGCTGATGGTCATGGAAGGTCAAAATGCACAAGTTCGTGTGACTGACAGTAGTTTCGCTGTGTTGTTCAACGACTGGTTAAATACGATGGGATTGGTATTTACTTCAAACTAGTGAAAATGTTGGTTCATAAAGCCTCTTGCAAAATCACGTTGCTAATGTTAAATGTCTTCACGTAGATTACTCATATGGCGTTTGAAATTGCAATAAGTAGCAGTTTAGAAGACCAACTAAGACTTTACAATTTACTACTTATTGAAAGTGTAAGTTCAACGACCAGACATAGCAAAAATTAAATAACTTAAATGGCTATCCCCGAAAGGTTTTAACGTATATATTTAAAAATCCATTCTCTATATAATTTTCCAATCAGTAAGCATTGTTCAGGAACCGTCCTTTTCTATTCGGCTTCACTTTGGTGTTTAGTTTCTTTCGAATCTAGTCGAGGAACGTCAGTTGCGTTCAATGCAGCTCTGTGTCCAGATGCCACACACGCGTCCAGTTTGCAGACTGACAAGTGGTTTAAGAAGTTTGGTCGGAACCACTCATAGAGACAGACATTTGTATAAATATTATTTGTAATTAGAATTGAGAAATAAATCAGGCATAGAAGTATAAATTTATTGTAAAGCAGAACCAGCCAATTACTAAACAAGCGAATTCAAGAGCATTTTAGTTTAGACACAGCTGGCATGGAAGACAAAGTTTCGACAATAGCTGAACACATGGTTTATAAAAAAAGTTGTACTCCAAATCAAGCGGATTTCTGGATGAATTTTAGACAAAAAAACGAAAAACGAATTATGCACATCGGAAGCTACTGTATGCGGTACTCTTTATCTCATGATAAATGAACTACAGAAGTTCTTATTTGATTTGAATATAAATTTGTGAACTGTTTGTAGGTGTTGGCGCGCTTTTATGTGTACTTTTCTTGCTTCCTATTCGTTGTTGTATAATATTTTTTCTTAATCCAACTTTATCCAACATGCTTACCAAAAAGTGATAACCAGATTTTACAGTTGAGTTGAGTTTTGGCAAACAGTAGCTTTCGTTAGATCCTGTTTGTTGCGGAGAGCTAATATATATGCAATTATTTATTTGATATGCGCACCTAGTAACAAATTAATTCAATTATGACCAGAAGGATAAACTAAAGACTGCATGATTGAAAAGTATAATCTCGTGCTTACTGGCGACTCATCAGTAGGAGCCGGTATTACGCCCTTTACCCACTATATATTTGGGTGAGGAATGTGGGAAACTAGGATGGTACAATCTCCTAGACGAATGTGTAAACTTGCAGAGTGAAGCTAACATAATATAAAATCTCGACAATGCGACTTCGACGCTAACTCACTCTATATAATATATATACCGAGCCTTTAAAGAATAACAACACAATGGCTATTGTGACAGTATCCGATACCAAAATTATTATATGGAAAAGGTACATGGTACCAACACTATAGATTTCAATGCATGCTAAAGTTGACCAAAATTGAGATATACAACTATTTCCGAACACATGTTACTCCAGTAAATCAATACACTATGGCCTTGATCGATATCTGTTATCAAATTTCGCGGTAATCATGATAGCATTCAATTTACTTTATAACAGTTAGATAGTATTAGGTGTTGCGCACCTAGTAACAAATTAGTTCAACTATGAGCAGAAGGATAAACCAAACACAGCATGAACGAAAAGTATACGCTAGTGCACATTCGTTTCGTGCTTACCGGTTTACACATTCGTCTAGGAGATTGTGCCGTCCTATATTATCACATTCCTCACCCAAATATATAGTTGGTAAATGGCGTAATACCGGCTCCTACTGATGAATCGCCAAAGTAACTTTCATTGTTATATTGTTTTATATGCCTGCTTCCATGCATGATTTATTTCTTAATTCAAATTACAAATACATAAAAATGTCTGAACTAAAATTTATAAATTTCGTTTACTTAACTAAACGAACATTGGTTGCCCGGGAGGTGATAGCAATTACTATAATCAATGTTGTGATTTTGATATAAACACCTGATCCATTCATTACTTACATTTCCGTTTACTCAGTAAAGAACACTTATTTGGTAAAATATATACACGAATCGGCCGAAAAGCATCTATCTGTGAAGGGACATGCCGCATTCCAATTTTTCAATTGAAATCGATTCACATTCTAACCTTTATTATAAATATTGATGGAATTAATTCCATTTGTGTTACTCATGATTTTACGTCCCATTACAAAAATCACTATAATCATTGGAATATTTAAACGAACAATGCTTACTATAATCGAGTTTTCGATCTTGATATAAACACCTGACCCATTAAGTACATATATTTGTCAGTATAAACAAAGAATTGCATAGTGTAGAAAAGCCAATTCATCCAGTAGAACGGTTTCGTCCTTATTGGGAACTCATCACGCACTGGCCCGAATTTGCCGCAAACAGGGCTCGACAAATTTGGGCCAGTACGTTATGAGATCCCAATAAGGACGAAATCAGTCTATTGGATGAATTGCCTTTTCTATACAACACAATTCTTTTTTATACTGACATATGTAAGTAATTAATGGGTCAGGTGTTTATATCATGATCGCAACCTTGATTATAGTAATAGTCATTGGAATATTTGTCTACAGACTCTAATGTTAACTCATCTTATGTTAGTTTTAAATGTTTTTAAATTGAATTAAATTCACTTTGTAATTATTAAGACAATTTTATTATTTTCAAGATACAAGTTAAGATGTGCAAAATTCTAATGTGGCTAATTTCGTGCATGTGTTCATTACTGAAACTCGGTTTTAACTTTCAAATAATTGTTACTTGAACTAAACAACAATGGGCTTCAGGGTTAAATCGTTTGATAAATTTATCAAACAACTATATTCGATTCAGTTATTCTTCGATAAGTTTATCGTTTTAATTTTTGGAATACTTGTACCGCCAAACGAAATTTAAATAATCTACTTGTGTTTGTGCGATGCATTGTTTGCCACCAATACTAATTTCACATATGCTTAATTAATTCTTGCGAAGTATACGTACAATTGATAAAGAGTTTTATATTACTCGAAATTGACATCCGACGACAATTTCAAATTAGAATTATTTTGTTACAGAGTGAGATTTGTTTGATAGAACTCGTTTATTTTCTTTAAATTAAGTTTGCGAGCTTGAAGTAAACACCAATCCCATTGTATTTAACCAGTCGTCGAACAACTTAACAAAACTACCGCCAGCCGCAACGCACTGACGCGTTTCGACCTTCCATGATCATCATCAGACTACGACGGCAAACTGACTATCGAGGATCAAACCGCATTGAATATATATGGAAATCAAATTTAGATATGCGGCTCTCACCTCTAGCAGTCTCGCATAAATTGAACTTGACTGGAAATGTCGGCTGCACAATTTCTATGCAGTCACGAACATAAACTGTTTGCAGCTTTCGCCACATATACATATATAGGCAATACAATTTAACAATAATTGTTTGCGCGGGTGGTGGTAACAATTCTTTAAATCAAGTTTGCGAGCTTGAAGTAAACACCAATCCCATTGTATTTGACCAGTCGTCGAACAACATAACAAAACTACCGCCAGCCGCAACGCACTGACGCGTTTTGATCTTCCATGATCATTATCAGAGTACGACGGCAAACTGACTATCGAGGATCAGACCGCATTTGCCGTCGTACTCTGATGAGGATCATGGAAGGTCGAAAGCGCATGCGTTGCAGTTGGCGGTATTGTTATGTGTCACGACTGGTTAATCAATGGGATTGGTGTTACTCAAGCTCGCAAACTTGTTAAAGATTGTTACCACCCGCGCATTCAATTATTGTTAACTCGTTTATTTGTTCTATATTTTTTATCGTTATTACTTATTCTTTTTGTGCCCCCTGATGTGTGGAACTAATATCGATGCTCAATTATAATAGCAAATATTTTCACCTTTTAACCCAGCAACAATTGCCGGTCAGATTTAATGTTCTGGGACACGCTTTCATCCACAAGTTAAAAACAGCTCGCATTTTTTATTGACGATGGTTAAAGTCAAAGCGTTAGTTCTTCTATGCTATGCGATTTGCAAAATGGGATTGGTATTTACTTTAAATCCGAAAACTAATTTGTAATAAAACAATCATTGGTTACGGGTCAATTCTTTATTCATTACGTTATTTCTTTTACGCGAAATAACCCTGTGTCACAGTTTTGAGTTTCAAATTTATTTTAAACATCAGGCAAATACTATTCTTTCGGCGTGGAAACGCGAATTTCCATCAGATAATTAACTTCAATTAAGTTGCAATAGTTTCAAAAACCAATATTACATATATTTTATTTTTAAAAAAAACATATTTCATCTTTTCAATGCATACTTTCCAGCCATCTAGAGACTACATTTGCAGACGAACTGGTGGTTAAGCGTTATACTGTAATGAATAAAGGCTTTTCTATTTAGTTTGGCTTTCTGTGTGTTGAACTAGCTTAGGATTTAACAAATATGAATGGTAAGAGGATTTCTGTATGTTATGTGTGGTCGTCAATGATAATCATTTAAATTATATTTGCGTGCTTAAAATAAACACCAATCCTTTTGTATTTAACCAGTCGGACAACATAGTCAGTCACGCGTGTGACGGACGGTTGTATTGCTAGGTTGTGCTAATGTTGAATTAAAGTTGGATTGATGCTAACTTCAAGTTCGCTAACTTTTTTTAAATATTTGTTATAACCACCCGCGCTATTAATAATTTTTTAATTGGTAATTATAATTATTTAAATCTAGTTTGCTTACCGAAAACACTAATTCAATTTTAAACCTGCAGTACAACGTTCCAATATAAACGCTAGGAAACATTGGAGATAAAGGAGTAATGTATTTTCGATGTTTTTTATGCACAGTAATCCTCTACGAGCCAAAAGTCACGAGCTAAAATCATTATACTGGCATGCTTTAAATTAATCCAAAGTAGCCTAGTTATTTGTCGAGTATAGACGTGTTATTTTATTGGGACCAGATCAATATATATGTAATGGCGACGAATAACAACACTTGTTAAAATGAAATTTAGGGGCAGACTGTCTAGCGAAAACAACATTTGCTTGAATACTATTCTTCCGGTACTTGTCTATGGTAACAAAATTTAACAAAAGACTACATTTTATAAATGCAACGATGTTAAAATACACTTGACTTAATAGCAGCATCAACAGTGTCAGTGAACCAAACGAACATCATCGCAAGACCTCAAGCCAGATGTGCATATTGTAAATAGCAGAAATCTAAGTCCTGTATAAATATATATATATATATATATATATATATATATATATAATTGTAAAATTAAATTTCATATGGTACCAAAAGCATTTGCAAAAGCCAGCAATAGCAACGAAGTCATCGGTATAAAATTTTATATATCCTCCTTGTGTAATATTAACTCACTTGTTATTAGGCCTGATATCCTTAAACACAAATCTGCCTTCGGTATTTACTGCGGCCGTTATAATATCTGTGTTCAGTCACATGTATGCAAACACAAACGGTGATCCATTTGGCGCCGGTCAAAGTCTATATTAATCTGGTGTTAGCCGGGGAAAAATTCTGATGTGCATATCAAATGAAATTTTTCACGATCTCGATAAAAGCGCGTTTTTCGGATATGCTACCCTAATTAGCGGACGTGTCCGTAAAACCTGCTGTCCAGAAAACGAAAGTTAAGATCAATTTACCAGTGAACCAGCACTACCTCCAAAGTTACCAAGCGTCTTTTAAGAGGACGGTTCAAATTGCTTCGGTTTGAAATATAACAAACCACGTGCTTCTAGCATGTAGGTGTTTATAGTTGAATTACATTTATAAATGCCTTCCATTTGTCCAGTAAATCAGTCAAAAAATCTGCTGTATACAATATTATGCACAGATTATAGTGCTTTTCTAATTGTATATATATACTAACAATAAGACTACAGAAAATAATTTTTCTCCAAAAGTCGACACCACGTTTTCAGTAAATCTTGTAACTGGGCAAGTGCGCTATGAGTGGCGCTGCGTAAGTTTTCAATCATCTAGATAATAATAGTGGGTATTTCCTTGAGATGACTTCATATATATATATATATATATATATATATATATATATATATATATATATATATATATATAGTCAATGGGAAATATTTTGATTACATACTTCAATATACAATTAACTATCGCTTCCCCAGATGACATTGTGTTCATTCTATAATTAAAGATAGGGGATTGCTAGATAAAACAGTTCATCTGCAACACCTGATTCATCATTATTGGCCAGAAATTGAACGCGAAGGCATTTGGTTCAGAATCACTGAAGTCACGTGCAGTTGGATTTTCATCTGCCCTGTTATGACAGATAGTGGATAGATACTTGGAACTTAAGGTTAAAATCGATGTGGAATAGGATTCACCTGAAGGAAAACCTAAACAACTCAGATGTTGGTAAATATCTGGAAATCGCATACAATGCTCGGTCACAATAGCTGTGTGAGTAAGTGGCATGAATGCGAACCAAATGTTTACGGATATAATTCCTTTCTACGACATGTCTTACAATTATTCGACGGGTGCCTAATAAAGATGAAAACTTTAGAAGATTAATTACATTTTCTATTGTACGCAATGTTGATAAATAATGACAACATATTTAATTAACTCTTGTTCATATATATATATATATATATATATATATATATATATATATATATATAGTAAATTTTTAAGCATGTTTTAGCATAACCTCATCATCATTTCCAGCCACACAAAAGTCAAGTGACTAATGTTTCACTGCCATATAACCATAGGAGTGAAAAAAAGTATATAAGTGAATTTAGATAAATTATTATTGAGATTTACGAGAGAGGGAGAGGAGTAGAGAGAGAAGGAAAACCTTGCTATTATGAGTAAATTTATCAGGATAACTCACAGAAATGAGGCAAACTAAACCTCTCCACAACACCATTATGGCCAAGTTAGCATTCGGGCAAGCACACCATTATCCTTCTTATTGGGAACGTTTCAAGTATTGTTTTGAATTTTCCGCGAACAGGAATCGAACTCGGGCACATTTTCTTCAAAGTCTGTGACTCTATCTACTGCGCCAGCCTTGCCACATAAAACATGCAACTTTCGTCAGGTGGAACCTATTTGGAATCTCTGAAAACCTGAAATTCTATCAAAACCGCCTCGTTCTGTAATTATTCAACAGAAACCGTGCTCGTCTGGGAAGTTATATCAAATTGAAGTCTAATGGACGAATTTTGATTAAATGCTTGTTGTTAGTAAAAAAATAAATTCTGCATCAGATAGCAAATGCAATTCATCAAACAGGCCGCTTTGGTCCTTATTACAAACTCGTCAGGTACATTCTAGTATTTTCCGCAGATGCAATGCTTCGTTTTTACTGACAACATATACATAATCCAAACCCAGTTATTAGACATCATATGTAGATAACTGTCCCAAATGTTTTGGTGTCCGTTGTACAGCGACAGATAGGATATTCCACCTAACTCTAAGGATAAATATAAAAAAGATGAGTTTGTAAATGACAAAAAAGATACCGCGAAATGTGCGGTATGAGTGGAGTCGTGTATAGAGTTCCCAGACTCCGAAGCAAATGTTTCCGTTTCGAGTCCCAACAACGGAAAATTCTGAACAGTAATTGACGAGTTCGCAATAATGACGAAACCAGTTTAGTGGATGAATTTCCTTTGCTACCTGATGCTATCTTTGGTTCATGCTGACAATGGTATAAACTAAATTTTGTGTAAGAAAAAAGCTGCAATCCAGCGTCTAGACGAATTTCGTCCTCATTTGACATTGTTGAAAAGTATCTAAATTAGCTAAGGCCGGGAATCGAACACTCAAGAATTTGGTTTAGTTATAAATCTCACCTCCTATGTCAATATAAATATAAAACTTTAGAAAATGATCAGCTCCCATATGTCATTATAAGGCAGACACAATGCCCAATGATGAATTGATATTAAATAAAAAAGATTTATAGCAGGACTTATAATATATGTCTTCGGTTTATACTGAGCGTATTTATTAGAATTATTGCCGCCGGTGATAGGACATCCGAGCATTTACTTCAGAATTATAAAATCAATCGAATGCGCTACGGACGCCGCGAATTGCAGGCATTTTTCAGCAGCGACAAGTTTATCTATTTTTAAGGATTGCCCACACAGAGCGAGACCCACTTCACATGCCTGAGCAATCAAACAATAATGCCATATTACAGTTAAATACTGTTTGTTGCGAAGAACTAATATATATGCAAGTATGTATTAGGTTTTGCGAACCTAGTAACAAATTAGTTCAGTTGTGACCAGAAGGATAAACCAAAGGCAGCATGAACGGAAAGTATAATCTCATGCACATTCGTTTCGTGCTTACTGGCGACTCATCGGTAGGAGCCGGTATTACGCCCTTTAACCACTATATATTTGGTAGAAGAATGTGGAATAATAGACGGTACAATAATGACATAGTTCTTAAGCAAAAGCAAATTTTAGGTTGTTAAACAAAAACCGAATTTACGGGATTACTGCGTTGCAGATTTGATTTGTTTTAAAGAGAGAAAATGAGCTAGTTTAAACTGAATAAGTTGAAATTAAAAGCATATACATGGGATAAATCATGGGCTATGCATCAGTTTGCTAAATTTTGTACTCCATGTATTATTAGCCACATAGTTGATTTCAATTGCTGATTCCATTATTCTATGTTTTCTGTCATCAAAATATGAAAGCTGTTATATCGAATCAGATAACATTACCGTCGTTTCATTCTTGATATCATTCCTCAGCATAACTTTAATAATTTTGCTTATCTTTTTGGTAATTATTTTTCAAATACAAAGAACTTATTATTAAATTCACAGTAAAGGATCTATCCAGGTCACCTAACCCGAACCACTGGATCGTCGGGGTTTGTAACCTCTCTTAGTCTAGTTTACTTTGAATGGTTTCTCAAGAATGGCATTTCAGATGGGTCAGTTGAATCCCTTATACTAACTGCGTTGCGTTCCTCAGTCTTACCTTAAATATCCTCATATATGAGGCCTGAATTCACTTATATAAAATTAAATACTTCATACCATATGCGTCATAGTATTCAATTCGGGCACATATTGTCGATTCAATTCAACAAAAATTAACCCAGAATGTGAATTTAATTGTAGCCAAACCAAATGAAGTACCTGTTTTCCTGGTCTTCCAACTCCAGAGGGAAATAGAAATACCAAATCCTGATATAAAAATATCTTGAATAATCAGAGCACAAAAACGTCAAGAACAGCAGAATAAGCCTATTATTTCCCAATATAATACGCACGACAGAACGAAAGTACCTTAACGGAAAACGAGAACGAACAACCAACAAAAATAGTTAAGATGTATTCAAATAAGCAATTTCCCATTAATTATTGAAATAGTAATTTACAAATAAGCGGTAATTCAAACTCAATAATATATTTTTTATTTATTCTTACATGATGAGTTACTGATTGCTACAATGACATAATCTCTACCAGGAGATACCCCCTTTGGAATGCTAAGCTAGAAATATACTTAAACTTACAAAAATTTTATCATTAGTGGTTCTTGGGGTGCGGTACTAACACTTAATATTGTCTTAAACAAAGTAACCTGCTATAATACGTGCCTTCTCGAATAAAAGCATGCAAATTGATCTTATTTTAAATGAATACCTAATCCATTTGCCAATTATTATACGATAACATAATTAGAAACACTTAGGCACATCTCGATCTATATCGTGAGCAGCGTTCATTGATTGACGGAAAATGTTGGATATACTAGTATGCTCGTATTAAAATTAAACATTCATTGATTACACGGATGGTGGTAGCAATTATTTAAATCAAGTTTGCGAAATTGAAATAAACACCAATCCCATTTATTAAACCAGTCGCTTAACAACGTAGCAAAACTACCGTCAGTCACACATACTGACGCGTTTTGACCTTCCATGACCATCATCAGAGTATGACGGCAAACTGACTAGCAAGGTTTAAACCGTAAAGCATATATGTGGAAAGCAAAATCAGATATGCGGATACATTTTACTTGACTGGATATGTCGGCTGCACAATTTCTATGCAGTCATGAACGGTATATTTTTACAGCTTTCGCCACATATATGAGTAATAAAATTTAAAATATCATTGATTGCTCGTGTTACTTTGTTCATATCTTCTTTTTCTCACTCTATATAACTCATGGTCTCATCTACTAATCTTAGTTTACAAACCTCTTATTCTATTTTGTATGTATTATACGCGTTAAGACGGACTATCTTAAAAATTGGTTTTAGAATTCAACGGAAATACCATTTACACATAACACGTTTCAAAGACGGCCAAACATCTATATACTGTCACACAAAACGAATATGTACATGCGATTATACCTTACCTTCACGCTGACTTTGATTTATTCTACTGATCCTATCTGAATTAATTATTTACTAGGTATAAAAGCTGTTTTTGCCTTAAGTTTAAATATCAAAACTAGATATTATTAAAATCACTATTATTATTATTATTACTTTTATTATTATTATTATCATCATCATAATTGATTTGATGACGAAAACTTTTACGAAATTTTACTCTTTATTTATTAGTTCGAGTTGAACTGATGTTCATTTTTACTTCCAAAGAATTAGTGAAATATGCCTACTCCAAACTTTGAAGCCATTTTGCATCGTTTATGACAAGAAGTAAAACCAAACGTTTTGTTTCAAAAGTGTCTCTTGCAAACGTTCTCCACCTTACAGTGTATCATTATAATTTAATAATAAAATGAATCGAATGACTCAAAAGTAAGCTGCCGAATTTTGTGTGCATTATTAAGCACTAACTAGGTTTGTTAAATTATTTTGTTCATCTTATCGTTGACATTAATTACAAATGACCATTAAAAGAAAAAATATGGATCATGAATTCGGTTGGTCCCGCGGGTTTTCATACCTTAATATAATACTTGAACTTGCCGAAATTCTAGTTGTTTTATTGAAATTTTCAGCAATATTAACATTACATGCTGATAATTTAGGAAATTAAACTTAGTCATACAGCTTCCAGGCAAATGTTAGATCTTCAAATTACTAATTGCAGGCTGCTTTGTTTGATGACCTAATTTCATTGTAAATGAATTAACAATGGAAAATCTTGTTCCAACGTCATTTTCAGACAATCAGCTAATGGAATGCTTAAAAAAGAATGGACAAGTGAGAACCCATCAATTGAGGCCAAAAATTACATCACCTGGAAATGATGAAAATTCAAGATTTTACCGACCTATAAGTGCTATCAATTGTCCCGCACAAGAAAAATGCGGTCAAATCCACAACAAGAAGGACAGCATTGCGCAACGAGATTCATCTTTTAAAATAAATTTAATTACATTTGAATAGTTCCATACGTCAATACTAACTCATTACAATGGATTAAGTTTTTATACTTACTCATTACATTGAATTATGTTTTCATACTAACTTAACTGCCTCTCTTATTTTAATTAAGTTTTTTAGCGTTTAAAACACTTAAATATCACTTAATTATTATGGTACAGGCTATAGACGCCTTCTTACCCAACTTATTCAATAAATTGGCCGTTCATTATTGTTAGTACCATATCTCTAAACAAAATAGAACTTTGGGCCCCAAGCCTTAGAAATTTAACTTCAGGTGATTATTCAAGTTTGGCTGTGTACAAGCAATTAATTGATTTTAACTTAGTCAGCAGTTGTTATAAAGAATTTGAGGCGCCTTAATACTGTTATTCACAAGCAAGTTTGCCATCAATATCAAGTAAGTTTGTATTCGGAAAAATATTTCTAAATCAATAATGTTAAGACATATTGAAGGAAAACTTAAATTCCTTTTAGATCTGGATGAAATGCTGTTCAGACTCATAAGTTCTTTGTTGCTAGGTACAGTGAAAAAGATTTACACGTAATCGTAACCGATTGATGTTAGTTTTTTCTGTCAAAAAACATTCTAGATTAATCATAATACGTTGGTGGACCTTATTCATTTCAGTTCCTAGTAATGTACTTATATTTCATTCTTATTTTAAAGTAAATAGATTTCCTTGTTTGTATATATCTAATAATTTATTCCGATGAGTTTCTACTGCTTCAAAAATGTATTTTAACTCGAAACTTCCTTATTCTATTACTTTTCAGCGAGAATGTAACTTAAATTAAATCCTTCTTTTATAGTTAAATAAAATATGTGGAAAGAACTATATGGAAAATAGATCTATAATAATGTTGAAAGGATAGTAGAAATAACTACCATGATGTCAAGATAAAATATTAATAAATTTTGTAATTTGAAAATAGGTAAATATATAATTTATTGCAGTATAAATTTATCATAAAGCGGTAATATTCATATTCAGAACTCAACTCGACTATAATATCTGGTACATCATACAGTATAATTAAACGAATATTGGTTGCGCGGGCGGTGATAAAATTTACTTTAATTAAGGTTTCGATCTTGATATAAACATCTGACCCATTAAGTACATACATTTGTCAGTATAAACTAAGAATTGTATGGTGTGGGAAAAGCAATTCACCCAGTGGACTGGTTTAGTCATTATTAGGAACTCCTCACGTACTGACCAGAATTTGCCGTGGACGTTGTTTGAACCTAAGAACGTCTGCTCAGAAATCTGGTGCTCTAACCATTGAGCCACCCTGCCGCATAAAAATTGTGTGTAGTGTGTGGCAGGGTGGCTCAGTGGTTAGAGCACTAGATTTCGAAGCAGACGTTCCTAGGTTCGAGCCCCGTCCGCGGCAAATCCTGGCCAGTACTTGATGACTTCCCAATAAGGACTAAACCAGTCTACTTGATGAATTGCCTTCTGCACACTATACAATCCTTAGTTTATACTGACAAATATATGTACTTACTGGGTCAGGTGTTCGTATAGCATAAATTTATAATTTAATGCGGTTATGTTGGATAAAATACATACAAAAAAACAACAAACAGGAATCAAGAAATGCACAAGTTAAGTTATGCACACGCACACACACGTGCACAAATTAGTCACCATTTTATATTCAAATAATGTACGATCTACTTTTTTCATTTGACTGAAGATTAAGGATTTTTCTTACATTAAAATACTATCAAACATCACTATAAATATTATTATGTAAAAATCATTTTATCACTGAAGACAGCATTACTCAATGATATCGCCGAATGGCAACATATGCGACTCAATCTACTTTATTGCATTTATTTGCATATATTTTAACACGCAACACGTTTGTGTACCTTAAACGACCGCCGTGCAATTGGAAACTCGAAAAAAATTATCATTATACTATCTTAACTTAATTAAAATTACTGATTTTCAGAATATGCTACTTATTTCCGATTATCACCATGTCCAGCCATACAAAAGTCAAAAGTGACTAATGTTTCACTGCCATATAACCATAAGGAGTGAAAAAAAGTATATAAATTAAAACAGAAATAATATTTTAGACAAATTATTAGTGAGATTTACGAGAGAGAGAGAGGCAGAGAGAGAGAAGGAATACCTAGCTACTATGAGTAAATTTATCAGGATAACTCACAGAAATGAGGAAAACTAAACCTCTCCACAACACCATTATGGCCAAGTTAGCATTCGGGCAAGGCGACATCAGCAATACAGCTTCCTTGCGGATTTCACTGTATCACGTCATAAACAAACCAAACCTCGCAGCTAACTTTGTCCTACTAAGAAAAGAAAGTTACGAAGATGATTCTACTAGACATCTGCAACAAGATCGCCACTGAGCTCGATTCGCTGCCATACCGCTAAGGGTTTCTAACCAAGAACTGTGATGTGCACGAGGACCCCATCCCGGCAGACAAGTGGATCCTATACTACCCAATTTGGATGTAAGTGACTTTAATTGTTTTTGCCATGTCAAAATCTGCCCAACTTGTATCTTACGCCAATTTGGTGCTGGATGAGAGAACAGAGCTCTATTGGGCAATCGAAATGAGGGCATACGCAAAACGTGACCGAGCTAACGAAGTTGATGGAGCCTTATTTGCTTTTCTAAAGACGAGCACTTATTGTCAGATCCAAAAATACGTCTACGGATGTCAACGTTAGTTATTCGTTTTTGGTAACCAACATGTGCTATACTTCTCAAACAACGATGATCGAATGCCTGTAAGCGTCTCAGATCATCAACTCTAAGAGGCCAAGTTTCACTTACGTATATTAAGACTGCGCGTACAGATGCATTGTAAACACGACCTTTAAGGCAAAGTGAAATATTGGCGTTTCTCCATGAATGACGAAGGTTCGAGAAAGCTACTCTAGCTTTCGCGATCCGTATTCTCACCTCGTCGGACATATTGCCTACGTTATTGATAGAGCTCCCAAGATATGTAAACCTGTCGACTATGTCTAGATCTTCATTCTGCAGTCGCAACGTTGGAGTGAGTGGTGGGTGAACCTGTAACAGTATCTTAAATTTAGAGGGTGCAAATTTCATACCGAAAGACGGAACAACGTCTGTTAATCTATTCAAAGTGGCCTGGGCAGCACTCTGATTGTCGAATAATAGTACGATATCGTCAGCATAGACAAGATCGACTAGTTTATCGCCCGGAAAAACTTCAACTCCAGCATCCTGAATGTGTGGGAGAGTGTTGTTTATAATAGCATCGATTACAAAATTAAACAAAAAGGAGGAGAGTGGACATCCTTGACGAACACCACTGCTGGTGGTAAATTTATGCGTTAATTCGTTGTAGCCTTAAACACGACCAGAATTATTTGTGTAGAGAGCTCGTATAATATTAACAAATTTTGTGGGCATACCGCTTTTCGACAAAATATGGAATAAAACATTGCGACACACCGAATCAAATGCATCCTTGAAGTCTAGAAAGACGGCTGTTGTGGGACGGTGATATAAATGTCTCTGTTCAAGAACTTGCCTTAACGTAAAAATATTATCTATACAACCTCGTCCTGTGTGGAATCCGGCCTATTCTTCTCTTGAATGTGATTCACGTGAAGCGCTAAGACGATGTAGGATAATCGAAGCAAATAACCTCGATACGACTGGAGTCAAGCTTATACCACGATGGTTATCGCATGAATTACGATTGCTTTTTTTGAAGATGGGAATGATGGTCGACTCATTCCAATCAAGTAATACGGTTTCCTCATTCCATATAGTATGAAAAAGTTTAAGAGATATTATTGCATCACGTACTTCTAACTCGGATGGTTCTTTGTTACTAACATTCCACACTGTTGATGCAGACATGTTCTCGTAAATCGGAACTGACGCGAGTGCCCAAGAAAATTGATCTTTGAAGTGTTCAGCCCACCTGTCAAGACGATTTATTTTATCGGTTATTAAATGGTTGTTACTATCATTTATAGTTTCAATAAATTTTAATTTTCTCGGACCTGTTGCGCGAATAAGTTGGAACAAACAGTGACTATTACCTGACGCGAAAGCTTCTTCCATTTCTTCAGCCTTTCTAGTCCAAATGTTTTCGAGATCGACTTTTAGACTGCGCTTAAGTTGGCGTCTTATATTGCGACGAGTATTATTATGAGTCGACCCAGGTGGAATTTGGCGTCTTGTTTCGAAGAGCCAATGATTATTTCTACGGGGGCTTTCAATGCCTCATACCATAGTAGTACCTGCATTGTGCATAGTAAAACTTATCTTGGACCAAAGTAAATTGGGATTTTCGCCATCCAGAGCAGTTAGATTAGCCTTTAGAATATTTGCCTAATTTTGTCGGTAGGCCGGTTGTTCGAGTTTGCCTATATCAATTTGGGGTATAATCCTAATTATTTTCCCGAAAATATTTAGTGCAAATCTACAGCGGATAAGTCGACATAAGTGCTCCAAAAAGAACGACAATCCTGGATTCAACTACGCCATCTATAACTAATTGCTACATGATATATTTGAGTCCACTGTTGTCCAGGTGCTGGAGGACGCCATGTAGCTCAACGTCTAACACTACGTCTGAAGTTTGCACAAGTTAAATATAATCTATGTTCGGCGCAGCTACCCAAAAGCCATTCACAATTATCGTTGCGCGTCGAGCTTAAAGTGTATCTTCCACATAAATAAAATTCTGTGTTACTGAAGCGCCCAACTTGAGCATTCATGTCACCCATAACCAGGACTTTATCTGAACTTTGTGCTCTACTTAGTAAAGAGCTTAGTTCGGAGTAAAAGAAGGCCTTGCTTTCTTCTGTGCTGCAATCGGTAGGAGCATATGCAGATACAACGAAGAGGTAACGTTGATAACAGTTTTTTGCTTTGATTTTGGTAGATGTACACACACAATCGACTATTTAAAGGGATCCATTCAATTAAACAAGCTTCAGCCGGTGCGCTAAGGGCAATACCAACGCTTCATTTACCGGCTTGAGAGAACTCTGGGGAACCAGATGTTCGAAGCCAATAACGCGTAGATAGGTATTGTGCAACCAGTTCTATAATGCACGTAGGATCCTGTATTCTGGTTTCAGATATGTAACATTTGTCGATTTCTAATTTATCCAACGTACGACCAAGAGATTCTTGTTGTCAAAGTTGTTTTAATGTTCGCACATTAAATGCGCCTACGTTAAAACCTAACCTAGGTTTAATGAATGATCGTCTACTAGAACCATTTTCGATATTTGGCAACCTGATATTGGGCTCAGTGGTATGATCTACACCAACCATATTCATAGTATCTAAAAAGTGTTATTGTTAGATTGAGAAGAGGAAGGGGAAGGAAAGGAGGCAGAATCGGAGATAAAGTTGCCTGCAGTAGCCTGATTTCGCTTATCCACCCTGCGCGGCTCAGCAGATAAGGCGACCCTTTTTATACTGCGCGACGGCCGATGCAGTATGTAATCATTGTAAGTTGTACTTGTCATGGTTATATGTGGACTGTAAAAGAACACTAGGTCGCCCATTCCTAGTGATGGTTTGTATTCGGAGTTTTCCTTCTTCTAGATAGTCTGCCAACCAAGGCTGATAGGCAATATCTGCCAAGATGCCAGTGGCCAAATTTTCTTTCAGAAGCCGAAACTTGCCCTTCACGTCTGGACCGCTTGCTCTCATTCCGTCACTACACATTTAACAAAAAAAGTTACTGCAGAGTTAGACCAAACTCGAGGCTTCACATGAAACGGGATGATGGCTGTGTTGCTTTTGACCCGGCAAGGTTCATGCTACCAATCTGGGGTTGACTTGCTTGAGCCCGCTGGTCGTCAGGCCGGAATTTCTATGGCTACAGGTGGAAATATTTTTGAAGGTATATCGTGTGGGACGAGTAAGACGCAGCCTGGTTTTTGAGTTCACCAAAATTGCTTGGTTCGTCTATGCGGATTCACTCAGAGTTTACGATTATGGTGTTCTCTAGCCTAGACTTAATTATCTCTAACCCCGTAGTTTGGGTGTTCATTTGTGAAGGTAATATTTTTTCTAAGTTTTCCAGACCATCAGACGAAGTTATTTTTGCTCAACAAAAGTATTTATTTTTATTCATTTATTTGAAGAAGTTTGCTCGTATAAAGCGTTTCCAATTAGTAAAACAAAATGCAAATATTTATTGTTTTATATTCAATTCTTTACTTCGAATGTTACTGAATTGGCTTCATCATGATTTGTGCACTTACCATTTTATTCACATCAGCTCTAAATAGGGACATTGGAGCGTTCTCAGCCTCAAAGTTGGCTACTACTACATCTTCCCCCTCCCTCAGGTGTCGACCTTGGCATCCTGCTTAAACGATCAAGTGCTACAGCTCGAAGTCCTTCGGGCATGTTAACGAAAACTGTATTATGCTCAGCATCAATTCTTTCTTCACGATATGTACTATCATCGAGAGCATGCAATGTCATTGACTCCACCTTCACGACCATGATATAGTCGCCCAGCCTTAGGCAAGTGGGTGTAGATCGTCTGGCATTTGCCTACCGCTAAGTGGTGCCCACATATTCAGTTATCCGTTTTAGGCGGCACTGTATATCCGCTATGGTGCAGAGCTTATGGGGACCTAGGATTACGGGTTCACCTAGTTGTCGTATATGTCATCCATATGGTTGTCTGAGCGAATCCTGCAGCTGTTGGTATTGTAAATCGCATAGCCCGCTCGACTAAATGTAATTTGCCTCGCCAGAACCGCAAGACCTCGTAGCATCAACTTCGCAATACCTCTTTCATAGTCCGGCGTGCACGCTCGGCCGTCGCGTTATTTGTGGATAATAAGTGGTTGCGTGGGAATGCTTTCTGTCAAGGAGCTTCCACTATTTATTAAATTCTCCAGACTCGAACTATGCATCTTTGTCACTAACAATAACTTGGGGTGTATCAAATCGACTGAGCCAGAGCTTTTCTAAGCACATTTTAATCTTCTCTGTTGTGATTAGTTTAAGTGGTACAAACTTGACAAATCGGACAAACTTATTGACCATGGAAAACACATAGACTAACTCGCCACAAACCACCGGCAGTGGATCGACCAAGTCGATAGGCAACAATTGGTTCCCGAGTGGTATATTCTCCCTTATGTGGCTTACATAGTTGACGTATACCGCATAGTTGACAATAACTACCAATCTCGTTGGACATGCCAGGCCAATATAGTCGCGACTGCAATGTTTCGATGAGGCGGCGGCACCGCGCTGTCACAACGTTTCATGCCAGTAAGCCATCAATTCTGTTCGTATAGACTCCGACACAAACCATTACTCTGGTTTTCCTTATTTTGCACCAGTAGCCCATTTCGCAGAATCAAAGGTTTACATGAGAAATTTGATAGTAATCTCACGCACCCGTGGGTGAGCGGATTCGAATCAGTCATTGATTTTGAGTGAAAGAACCAGGCAACCGCCACTACTAACAAAGGTACACACACACGCACTTAAATTCGTAACAAGGTCTAGCAAGGTACCCTTGACTGTATCAATTATCAGTCCATACTGCGACATAAAGTCGAGTTCTATAATACAATATTGCATGATGGCAGTAATAAACACTCACGAGAATATTCTACTTAGGCCTATTAATACCCCGAGATTCGTCAATTCATCTGCTTTAATTTACTGGCCGTTGGCGGTTATCTGCAAGTTATTGGAAAGTTTGGTGTTTCTAATGATATTGCAGCACTTATATCAACCATGAAGGCTCCCGCGAGAGAGGATCTACAACAACCATTAGTAACGCATTTGGTTGAGTGATGGAAGTAATACGCGCCGACCTTACATTCTTTGTATTTTTTTGACGAGTGACTAATTCATAAGATATATCATTTCAGCAATTTTGCATACATCTTTTTTCGGCGTGCCCCCATGTTCGATTATTTGTAGACCACGTGTCAAGTGTGGGTCCGGATGAACGCCGGGCTGACTCCGAGCGGCAGCTGTAGTTCTTGGATCCAAATCTTTGTGACACTAAGCGGACCAAGCTTGGAGGAGTAAGAGCCGTGGGAAAGATGTGATGACGAGCGGGATTCATATATACTGAGTCGTTGAACTAGATTGGCCATTATGAATTTTGTTTCGTCGATTCTTGCAGAAAGTGCGTCCTACGTATTTAATGTACTAACTGGTAGTGCTACAGATCTTTCTTTATGTTGTTTATTCATTGTCATAGCATAGTTCGATACAGTCAGTCAATTTATCCACCATAAATCTCTCCTTTTGAGCATAAAATCGTAAAATTACGTCGCAACGTAAGGACAGGAGATAATACAGACAAAAAACAACATTATCACAAGCAATATCACCACATTTTTAAAAATCAAGTTTGCGAGCTTAAAGTAAACACCAATCCAATTGTATATAACCAGTCATCAAACAACATAACAAAACTACCGCCAGCCGCAACGCACTGACGCATTTCGATCTTCCATGATCATCATCAGAGTACGACGGCAAACTGACTATCGCGGATCAAACTGCATAGAATATATATGGAAATAAAATTTAGATATGCGGCTCTCATCTCGAGTAGTCTCGCATACCTTGAACTTGACTGGAAATGTCGGCTGCACAATTTCTTTGCAGTCACGAACATTAACTGTTAGTAGCTTTCGCCACATATACATATAGAGGCAATATAATTTAACAATAATTGATTGCGCGGGTGGTGGTAACAATTCTTTAAATCAAGTCTGCGAGCTTGAAGTAAACACCAATCCACTAGAGGAATTAATAAATTATTACAATGCGGTCATAATTGTGCATTTTCGATTTGATGACATTGTCGGTAATTGGTTGTCGAGGATCAAACCGCATTGAATATATATGGAACTTTGATTTTAATGTATATTCAATGCGGTTTGATCCTCGATAGTCAGTTTGCCATCGTACTCTGATGATGATCATGAAAGGTCGAAACGCGTCAGTGAGTTGCGGCTGACGGTAGTTTAGTTATGTTGTTCGATGACTGTTTAAATACAATGGGATTGGTGTTTACTTGAAGCTCGCAAACTTGATTTTAAAATTTTTTACCACCAACTGCACAATCAATTATTGTTAAATATCTCCACATATTTGACGAAGATAAAGGAGATAAATGTTTGCTTGCCAATCCTCTATTATGAAATCATGATATAATTTCCGCACTCACTCTTCCATGCTTATATCGTAAATACGCCGCAGAATGTTAACTAGGTCCTTGTATAGCTGTTTACCGTTTCACCAATCGGGAACTTGGTCTTGTAAATCACATTTGACTTTTTTCTAATTTTGGATAAACAATAAAAAATTTCTCTCTGACAATGCATATTATGCTAATAAAACTGCATGTCCAACTCCTCAATCCAATCATTCAAATATCCATGTTCAATTGTAGGAACGTAAAATTTACTGAGCCTGATATGCGGCTGATTATTGTAAACTTTGACAAAAAATTCCAGCAACGAGCGGTACTTGATTGCTAGGAGGCTGCTCCGATTGCTCTATTTACCACGAGTAAATGGAAACGACAAAATCATTCTTGCCCCCTGTCGCTGTTAATCCTAACTGTTTTGCTAGATTCCGTAGTTCAGTGGACGAAGCAACTCCAATCAATTTCCACGTATCTGGCACAATAATTTCATTCATGCTGAACCATTTATCACTAAAACATTTTCGCTATATTTTGAAACGTTAGACTTTCAAAGGTTAAAAGCACAAAATCAGTTTGCGAAGTACGGACCTCAAATGTTGTATCTCCACGACTTCCGTTCGCGGCTTGTCACTTTGCACTATCAGCAAAGATCCAATTGATCCCCATTTCTATGTATGCTTCCATTGTCTTCGTTCAGGCTGAGTGCGGATTCGTCTCGTTCTTCCGAAGGCTTCAACAACATTCATACTAACCACTGGAGATGCGGTCCGATCTAATCTTTGTTGACTGACAACTTTTCGGTACGGTCTTTCGCATACCATTCTCAGGCCTCTAATGACGCATACACAAGAAAATTCGTACAATAGCAGATTTAAGCAAATGTGGTAACCCTAGATCCGAAACAGTTCTTATTATATTTTAGGTTTTGGTTCACAACTGGTTACAAAACAAAGAATTTGTCTCAGTAACTAAACTCTATATATGCATATGCATATAGCACATAAAAACACTCATCCAAAAACTATATATATATATATATATATATATATATATATACTGAAAATGGCAGACCAACCTTTACCTCAGTATAATTGCAGCTATCCCAAATTCCCGGTATACATAATCTCATCTAGTGTGCAGAATTTTGGAGGGGAGAAAGCAAGTATCGAACATGTATGTTATGGGTGTTACGGTAATTACAGCTAAAATTCAAAACTGAAAAAAAACCAACAAACTTGATAGTCAGATACTGTTTTTTGGCGGAGAATTATTATATATGCAATTGCGAAAGAGGTATTGCGCATCTAGTAACAAATAGTTAAAAAATGACCCCAAGAATAAAAGAAAGACAGAAAATAGTTTCAATAATATTGCTTCTAGCTTTGTTATCACACTATCAGTTTTCTACATGCCAACATCCCAAATGATTTCAAGTCTGGACTTTGCCCGAGGGTGTTTAAAGTTAGATTTGATATTAGTCAGGATACGATGTCTTATACACCATGCGGCCAATTTCGCTAAGAATTGATTGAATCTTTGATGCATAGAATTAACATATATGCAATTATACATTGCTTGTTGTGTATCTGGAAACAAATTAATTCAGATTGGGACAGAAGGATATTCCAATGTCAAAATGAACAATCTGTGTAACGTCATATACACATTTTGTTATGTACTTAGCAAAATTGTTTTGAAACAACAAAACAAACTATTTTAACCAAATACTCATACACAATCAGTTTCAAAGGCAATTGCTAGCCAGATTATATTGTTTTTCCTATATTAAATTAGGTTTCGGTATTTAGCAAACAAGTAACTCGCTTTAAAAGTAATGCTTGTGCGACAGGGAATTAACTAGTAATCTTATCATTGTTGTGAAAACGTGTTTTTACGTCCATCCTCCGTATAACTCGGAGCCGTCTTCCAGATCATTTTGTCAACGATAAGCTCATAAAACTATAGAAAATTTAAACAATTATCTTAATATTTGTCAATTATATTGTGTTGTCATTGGCTTGCCCTTCACAAAGGGACTCGGAAAGCGGCCCAGAAATATATGGAAAGAAAATATGGACAACGGGCGTAAATAACATATTTCGCACAACAAGAATCAGATAATTTACTGACTTATTTAGGTATTGAGATGGTTTTTGTAAAGAAAGATTTAGAATCCCCTTAAAATAAGAACGACATAAAATTGTTTAATTAATAATCAATATTATATTTTTGATTAGCTGTACATCTATGTGTTCTACAATAATTGTAACTGTAATTCAACTACATAAGAATTAGGAAATCAAGTATGCGAGCTTGAAGTAAACATCCTGTGCGGCAGGATGGCTCAGTGGTTAGAGCACCAGATTCCGAAGCAGACGTGCCCAGGTTCGAGTCCTGTCCGCGACAAATTCTGGCCAGTACTTGATGAGTTCCCAATAAGGACGAAACCGGTCTACTGGATGAATTGCCTTTTCAACACTATACAATTCTTAGTTTATACTGACATATGTAATTAATTAATGGGTCAGGTGTTTATATCAAGACCGCAACCTTGATTATAACAATCTGTGAAAGCATAAACGTCAATTCATCGTAATTAGGAATATATATAACTAACTAATTGTACTTGCATTTCCTAGGTTGTTCGTGCATTTTCGGTCGTCATCATGAAGGTATTATGATCTTCAATACAGATTGAAGACTTACTTTACTTTACTTTACTGCGGCTGACTCCTTTTGGAGGATAAGCCGGCTCCAGTGACATTTCATGGAGTTTCTTGGGAATTTGGTACAAGTGGTGTCCCCTCACCACTCGAGATTGAAGACTATTAGTTATATAATTTTTTTGCATTTTCCTAAACCAGCATGATCTATAAGATTAGCAACGAATGCTCTAATTCAATTTAACTTCCACAGATAAAATGAAAGATTGAGTTGGTGTTTTTAACTTAAGATTTAAAAAACATTTCTAAGTCCATCTGAAATAATGCGTGTCTGGCGTGGTGTAGGGGACGTGTTGTATGACTTTAAATTAATTTCTCGAGGACGCGATTCCATGCCGAGGAAATCTGGGTTACTAGCATATATATACGCCGAAGAAATTTAGTCAAAAAAACATAGCGCTCCCGCATAAAGCATATATTATTTAAAGTAAGATTGTGAGCTCGATATACACATCAATCCCATTGTATTTACATTCATCAGTAAAAAACTAAGCTATGCAGAATTTATAAATGGAAATTCATCCAGTAGACCGTTTGCGCCCTTATTAGTTACTCATCACGAACTGTCCAGAATTTTCTGCGGACGGGGCTCAATTCTTGGTGTTTATATCAAACTCGAAATCATGAACTAAATTGTTGTTATCACTGTCAACGCAATCAATGCTCGTCCAAATATATACCGAAATCAAGGTTAGAGTATTTGTTATACATACTAGAAACCCCTTATATCAAACAGTACGCACCCTAACTGAATGTGCAGCAATTACTATAATTAAGGTTGCGATCTTGATATAAGCACCTGACCCATTAATTACTTACATGTCAGTATAAACTAAGAATTTAATATTGTAGATAGAACCCGGTTCTCCCATAGTATACAATGTTAAGTATATAGCAACAATATGTATGTGCATAAAGTACAATCTAATACTATGAAATGAATTGTTGGTCTTTGATTTATTAGGGTTGTTAATCTTCGCTAAAGAATAAACAGGTGATTTCGCATGATTTTCTCATCCTCATTCTATTAATCAAACACAAATGCGCATAACCCAAAATGATGCAATTTTATCAATTTTAGAGTAAAGTAAATCTACAGTCAGCCACACGTAGAACCAGTTTGCGGCCTTTCGTCGTCCTTTCATAGCAGGACAAGAGACAGTTTGGCCATGATCAAACAAAAATAAGAATAGAAAGCTTGAAAGGCCGAACTGCGACACCGCACCAACGAAATATTGCGTATACCGAACGTACAAAGCACTTCAACAGCAGAACTTCCATGTAGTCCCGATGTCATGTTTGGTCAACTTTCGCTAAGTTAGCCTTACAAGTATGATAAAACTACACTTTACTATGTGAGCAATTGTTAGAATTATCTAATTAAATGTTTCCGACTGAGTTAAGCCGCAGTCTCCAATATGTGAACTTTCGTAACGTAGAGTAAAACTACCGTCAATTATATTTACTGATGCGTGTTTACCTAACGCAGTCGCCTGCAGAGACCAAGATAAATCTCAATAAACCTTCAAATGAAATTTCGGAAAGCGGACTTGCTCATTTCACCCCCAACCCCAACATTGCAACATCTCCTATACCTCATAGTAAAAGTCAGCCTAAGCTGTCAAAAACGCAAATTAGCATATTTATAAATTCTGCTTGTGAATAATTAATAATAATTATTTAATAATGACTTATCTAGTAGCATGCTAGATCATACAGGACTAGAAGGAAATGCCATATTGAGCATCAAAAAGTAGCATTCGATTGACATATGCGCCTCGAGTTCACTGCCCACTAGGCAGTAGGCGTTGGCACTACGGTTTGACTACACCGTGTATCTGATCAAGTAAGTTTCAATAAATGAACAGTGCAATGAATTGACTAAAAATACAGGTAGTTTTGAGCGTAATACTGGCTGCTTCTGAGGAGTAGTTAATAAGCACATAAGACTTGTAAATGCGATAATACATGTTGTGCTTGTTGACCCAAATAAGCCACACTCAGATAGTACGCGGGTTGTATCTTTGCACTAACAGTTTCACAAAGATCCGATTGATCACAATTTCCATTTCCTTTTTGTCTTTGATCGGGCTGGGTTTGTATTCGTCCCTTTCTTCCGAAGGCTTCAACATCGTTCATACTAACCAATGGAAATGCGGTTCTATCACACATCTTTGGTTTTCTGTTGGTTAGTATGGACGATGTTGAAGCCTTCGGAAGAAAGGGACTAATACAAACCCAGCCCGATCGAAGACATAAAGGAAATAGAAATTGTGATCAATCGGATCTTTGTGAAACTGTTAGTGCAAGGCTACAACCCGATAAACAAAACGCCGCAATGGAAAATATGAAGCTTGCACTCTGCAATCAAATTTCAAAAAATATCTGACACTCAGTTAGTGTGCACGTCATGTCTCATACACTATAGAACAAGGTTTGTCCGTACCGATTGTCACATCACAATTTGTAAAAGAATCAAATGAAGCTTTCATAGTATGCACTAGCTATATATAGTCAGCTGAGTTCAAATAAAAACCGATCCCGCATCCCAATCCGTATTGTATCTATTATTATTTATTTTTTTTAAATAATACATGCATATCTGAAAATTAATAGTTAAACACTCATATCTAAATTGTGAATCAAATAAGCCCTTTACGGAGATCGCTATTCTGCAACATCCAATGACAGTCAAACCAAATCAACCGAAATTCGAGAAGTGGAAGCTTCGCAGAACGTAACATTTAATTAGAATTAAAGAATTAGAACTCTTATATAGACAATATTCATTAAAATCCACAAAGTACGAAGAGTGACTTAATTTGGCCAGAGCTCAAAACGGTACCAAACACTAAGCGTATATTAAACTTAACTCTAAAATCTAATTAAAAATAAATAGAAATAGAAAAGACAGGCCATGAATAAAAAATTAACAAATACAAAACTTATGTCAACCACACGTATTAATGCGTTTAGAAGTATCACGATCATCATTTCAGCACGATGACAAACTAACTAATGAGAATCAAACCGCAAAGTAGTGCAAGTTATGGATAATCAAATATGCAGTTTTCACTCCGTGCAATCTCGCCTAAGACCTGACAGTGCGGTTTGATCCAGGATAGTCAGTTTTCCGTCGTGCTCTGAATATCGTCATAAAATTTCGCACCCTACCAGTTCGTAGAATTTACGGTAGTTTTTCTATTGTGCGGCTGGTTATATGAAAAGGGATTGGTGTTCAATTCATGCTCGCAAACATTATTCAAAGAATTGCTACCAGCACTTACGAAATCAATAATTGTTTATGTAGAAAAAATTCTACGTAACCAAACTTAATTAATAGCTGTACCAAAAATTATACAACTAAAATCTAACGATGATTCACCTTTATTCTGACAGCGGAAATCAACTAAATGAATGACAGCGATGCACCAGCAACGACCCTAATATATATATATATATATATATATATATATATATATATATATATATATGCAAGCGTGTACGTAAAAGAGTGTCAGTGTGTTCATTCTCAACATATTTAGGGGTTAATGCGAAAAATGTAATACAACAACTAAATTAATACGACATTTACCATCTTTATATATATATATATATATATATATATATATATATATAATCTTTTGGTTTTGTTGATTACTGTTGGCCTTACGTGATACATTTTAATATTCCTTCATTTCTTCTCAACTAAATCCTTAAAGGCATATTCACATGCATGACTATTCGTACAAGTTTGTTTCTTTTCGATATTATTTACACTATTATAAACCATTAATAAATTGGAAATCAATAAAACTTTTACCGGAAATAATCAACAGACCACGAATATCCAGGTTGCCAGATCCATGCGTAAAACGTTAGCAATATATCTATGACAGGCAATATTAAATTTTTGTGAAGTTCATTTTACCTGGAAATACGACTGAACTTATACACATACATTTATATATGCATATCTATATCTATAAGTACTATCGCAGGAATTAATTATATATTGTCGATATAAACTTTACATTACATAACACGGAAAACAGAAATCATTTACTAGATCCGTTTCTTACGTCATTGACACACACACACACACATATATATATATATATATATATATATATATATATATATATATATATAGCTGAATTTTAATAGCAGTATTTTGACAATATATATGTTAATAATATAAATTAATTAATTTACTTAGCTAGCAAAGGTATCAACCAATCGACCGTCTTCGTCCTTATTGGGAACTGTCAGACACTGTTCAGGATTTTTCCTGGACGGGACTCGAACCGTGGCACTATTTCGTCGGAGTTTGTCTTAATCCATCGCATTAGCCCTGCCGTATGCTAAACGCAATTTCAAGATGTTAGGTGAGCCTTTCTTCCAAGCGGAGCCAATTTAGCACCTCTAAGAACTGAAGATCTAATCATCGAACCATCTCCACCCAATCTATTATTATAGAACAGACTAAATCCGACCTTTTCGTACACATTTTATCAATATAAACAGAACCATGTATAAGGTAGCAAATGCAATTTATCAAGTAGACCGATTTCGTCTTTATCTGTAACTGTATATATAAGATCTAATCTGATAAGGTTTATGAAGTGCCACAAGTATTATATCGTTTAATTTTTTTTCTATACACATATGTATGTAGTCACCAGGCTTCGAAGCAAACGTACACCGGCTCAAGACACGTCCGTGGCAAATTAACGTCAGTACTGGACGAGCTCCCAATAAGAACGAAATCAATCTACTGGAAAAATTTCATTTCCTATCGAATGAAATGTTTAGTCTACACTGGAAATATATATAATACATATAAGCTCCTTTTTGCGTGATGTTCTTGTGTTCTCCAGGATAATGCATTCATGTATCATTATAATATTTCGAGTACAGTATTTGACACCTCTTTACGTTCTTTACATACATGGTTGGTATCAACTACAAAGGCAGGGAAACTTAATTTAATCCATCTTTCAGGACATGGTAACTGTATTACAGGAAAGCCCAGCACTAGCAGTCAATCCTGATAAACGAATTCAAACACTAGACGAATGGATTTTAGGTAAAGCTATAAAAGCCTGCAATATGAGACTGCTTGAATACCCAAACATATGGGAGATCCCACCTTTCAACTAACCCATATTGTGGATTTTTTCATGGTACCGGCTCCTACTGGTGAGTCCCCAATAAACATGAAACGCATGTGTTCATGAGATAGCATGGTTTATTCATGCTCAATTCGTCATACATGAAGTAATTTGTCGCCAGGCACGTAATAGCTAATGCATGATTGAATATTATATATATATATATATATATATATATATATTCTCTGCGACAAAGAATATACAATGGTTATACTTATTATTAAGAATGACATAATTGCCACGATAAAGTAGGTGTTCGGAGTTGTTTGTTATTTTCAAGTTTGGTGAATTCTAGTCTAGATATTATATGTAAAACTCTATACTATGTTAAATCATTCATTCCTTGAGTACACATTCGTATAGTAAATTGTTCCGTCCGGTGGTCCCACATCCCTTAACCAAATTTATATCGGGTATACGGTGTAGTAACGACACTGCTAATGCGTAACCAAACCAAAATCAATCATAGCAAATTTTGAAAACAAAGATAGTTAAATGTATATAATTCCTGATTTATTGTGGTAAAAAAATCAAAGGACCGTTTATAGACAATCACTATAGATGTGTATATATATTTATATTTATATATAAAGTTATGTATAAATTCACAATTTGATAGATGTATATGTAAACAGAATAAGTCTAAATGAATAAATATATGTGATATTGAGCCGAAATTACAGCAGTAAAATTTCTTTAAAGAACGTGATGAAACTCATCAAAATGCCTATCAAACAGAAAATGCAGCTTTGCTTTGGTGACCAAACAGCGTTAAAGACAGGGAAAACTGAATAACTTAATATGAAAGGGAGGCATAAACTAATTAGTTTGGCAGAAAACTGTATGGTCCTGGATGCATATATATATATAATATATATATATATATATATATATATATCAACTAAAGGATGCTGGTAACATGGTATTAGATTTGCCATTAGTATAAAACAGGATTTCTAGATAAATGTTCAACCAATATAGTTTTGGCGCACCTACATAGAACTTCGGCTTTACCAAGATTACCTATGAGAAGTAAAATAGGGGAGAAGAGCTTAACTTTTTTCATCGTGACGGAACGATATTGTTTATAAAATGATATATAATATATGTATGCAAACATACACAAACATAAAAGCAGGCGACAATGAAAAACAATTCATTATTATACAGAATAATAAGAGACCAAAAATAATACTGGGTCTGGAAGCATGTCCGTCAAAGGGTCACAATATAAACTATTTACAATCAATAAAATTAACAGCTGAAAATCTGCGAGAATGAAAAAATATATTGGAAGCACAGTGGGACCGGCAATCAAGTCAAGCTATAACTAAAAATAGATTTAAATAGAAACAATGTCATACGCTTCAGGTTTGCAGCACAAATCACTGCACATAAGCAATTTCATAAATACTGTGATCCTCCGACAAGCACCTTTTTCCATAATGCAATTAAGAATTGACAAAATCCTCACCTAGGTGAAGTAATCTAAAAGGAATAAACACCTAAATATATATTTAACAATACCTAGCGATGGGGTAACCCTTGAATAAAAGTAAAGCTGCATTATCGCCAAAAATTGCTCATACATATAAGTTAGCATTAATTATTGTCATATCTCGTTTAACAGGCCTATATATATATATATATATATATATATATATATATATATATATATATATATATATATTATTGATTAACGTTATGTTGAAGGTAGACTTTGTGTAAGACTAAACTAGCCCTTTCTACCGTCCATACCAAACAGAATATTCAAATGTATTTTGTTTTATCACTCCACCTACGTGAATATATATATATATATATATATATATATATATATATATATATACATTTCTACGAACGATTTGAACGATTGACAAACATCCTCCCCGTACAATGAAGCTCGCCAATGACTAATAATCCGCAAAGAAGTTGCAGATAAATTCGTGGAAACTCATCTAGTCACGCGAAGGATAAAGACGGAATGGGTTAGGGTTTGAACACGAAAGAAAGCGCTCACGTGCGGTAGTGTTGAGTACACAAAAATGATGATAGGAATGAAGTAATTTAAGTGGGAAATGTGGCGATGAGTTGGACAATTACGCAAAATCGCAAAAATCAAAATGATAGTCATAACAGACAGCATGCTTAGAATAAGGCAAGATGTTCGTCAATGATAAAAAACTAATATATAAAAGGTAAACATACATCTCTGTAGACAGTCTAGTTTTAGAAAAATGCAAAATAGCGCACAATGATAAACAGATATTATAAACAAACGATGCATACGAAAGAGATAGTCTTGGATCTATACTGCATAGAATCGGTACATAAACCAAATAAGTATAACCAAATTATGGGAAATACCAACCAATTACGATATACACACAATAAACCGAGAGAAATAATAAACGAAAGATAGCGAAGCTGATTGATTCGCAATCAATTACTGTGTAATTCATTGATAGATAGACAGATAAAGATGCGACAATGTATACAAGGTATACAACTGAACACAAAAACTTTCAGACAAATTTATTCGCATTTCCATAGCATGGATACGGATTCAAAAATTAGAAATTGATAATTAGTACATAGAACAACCGGTAGTGAGTTAAGCAATACAGTATTATCAAAAAATAAAAGCAATGATCATTCAATAACACAAACACACACACGCACACACATTACAAAACAAACGAGAATAACATAACACACGAGGAAATAAGGAGCAGTCTTATTTGAAATGGTAAATAGCTACTTCGGTATATATATAAATATATATATATATATATATATATACATATCTCACGATCTGAAAAGAGTCTCGACGATACTAAGCGAGATAATCATAGATGAGTCAATAATATCATTACCTACCAGTTATACTGTGATTCATTAGTTACAAAACTATCTTCAATAATTGATTCATTTTAAAAGCATACTAATTTAATTGATAAAATTATCAGATAATATAAACTAATACACTAACGACCAAGGATTTTTCTGTATTTTGAGCATTATCTAAACGGCTACCACTATATCATACTATTATTATTATTATTAGTTATTCTGTATCGTAACATGTATTTTCATTGTGTACCGCTAGAATTCAAAAGATTTGAGATCATCGACTGAGGTGCACGTTATCATCACCACACACACACACACACACACACATATATATATATATATATATATATATATATATATATGTATTTTGCTCTTCTCTAATGATAAGATAATTCCAAAATAGTGTACCTTTTGCATTTCGATTTGCACCTAGACGATGAAATGAAAAATAATAATAATGTACTTGTGAGTAGAAAAATCATTAAACAGAAAAATATTGTCAATATTGGTGATCAGCGCCAATATTTTTTTATAATTAACATTATGAACTAATGGTCGCTTAACTTTAGGAATGGCAGGTAACGTAAAAATATTGCAAAGAACATTTCTTAATAATGGACAAGATAAATTAAAAGATACAAAATATCGCTGATTTACGAAAAAATGTTATACAGACGGCTAGCTATGACATCAGTGGAAATAATATTTGTTCATCCTAAATGGACAAGCATACAGTATCATTAAGATGCTATACTAAACTTCCTGTTATTCATGATGATAACAACTATAGCAGCACTTCAAGAAAAACTATGAACAAAGGAAGAGTTTACACGTATGTACATTTAGAATGTTATATATATATATATATATATATATATATATATATATATATATATATATATATATATATATATATATATATATTTATTTATGTGTGTGTGCGTCTGGTTATCAAAGATTTCGTTTATACATTCATATTTTAACTTAATTAATTAGTTTGTTTTTCAGATATAATGAGTAGAAATAAGCAAAACCATAGTAATACAAGACAAATGGACAATTAACGGAGTAGCCTGAAATAGTTTTCCATCACACGCACAAAACAATTTGTAAACAAAACCGACCCTGCGCAGATTGGTAAATTAACGAAAAAATATGTTCTAAAGACAAGAATCCTCTTGGAATTCAAATAAAATCGCAAGGCATGATATGGTCAAACCGATAAGCAAATATTTTGACAATTAGCGGTACGAATCACTAATTGCCAACAAAACACACAAATACGTTAATGGAGGCCCGGTTCTCCTAAACAGAACTCTTCAGAAGAGTAAACAAAATAGATGTACAGACGCACACAGACACACGCATATATATATATATATATATATATATATATATATATATATATATATATATATATATATATATATATATATATATATATATAATGTCAAACAGCGCTTCGATGAGAATGTTCTTGGTAATGAAAAAGGATAAATAGACTGTCTAAATAAGTTTAAACCCTAAATTTATTTTGTGACTGCATATTGTTCTGAAGCTATAATTTACGCTTGGAAATTTTTTTATAAAACCAGAATATTGATTTACTACAACGCAGTCATCATCAGTGTACGTTAGGCACCCTGAAACTGAACCGGGACTCGGTCGTCCATTGACAAATATCGGTAGTATGCAAAAACTCAAAATCACAACCAGTTTCGGAAAAAAGAAAGCCTTTGTCCAAGGCACTGCAACACAGTAAGTGAAATTCAGACACAGTCAGATTGTTAGTTGGCATAAACTAATCAGGTGTTTGGCAGAGAGTAAAAAGATTACCTGTTTTGCATACAATTATATGACACGTTTTGATGCAATTATTTGTGCAACAGATGGCAGGTTAAATTGTGCCCTAGATTCAAGAAGTCAATTTTAGCGGCAGCGTTTCACCACAAAGTAGTAGTACGACACTGTCCCACTGAAATTAAACTTGCTCTATTCAGTTACCTACTTTGTGTTAGATCCAGCACAGGTGCAAAAACTGAACAACAGCCAAAACAAAATAGATTATGCATACACTAAAAAATTGGAAAAAAACAATAATACCGCACAATCGATGTCATCTATTATCCAACAAGTAAGCGACAAAGAGAAATCGAAAAAAGTAACATATTCCTTGACGTTTTGGCAGGTGAGATAAAAACAATGTTTAACTAATAAACCTTCAAAATGTAAAATACGCATAAGCTTTTTCAATCCGGTTTTCGGAACTTCACGTAACAAGAAAAACAAATTTTATTTCTTTTCGAAAAAAATGCATTCATCAGAACGAAGCCATGTTTCATTAATTGGTTTTACATGTAAAAATAGACAAAATGTGTCAAGCAATACGTAACTGAACGAAGTAAT